>VWZF01004533.1:551929-579030 GCA_013396755.1 Sclerurus mexicanus | reverse complement strand
CCCCTCCTGCGCATCCCCGCACGGCAGGGGCTGGCCGCGGAGCCCGGGCACTCCAGAGCAGCCCTTCTCCTCCCTGCGCCCTTTCCCCCGGGGAGAGGGGTGTTCGGCCGCGCTGCGCTCCGGCACTGCCCGCGGGGGCAGCGCGGCCCCACCGCCGCCCCGCGGCCCCGAGCCCGCTCCCCCCGNCTCCCCGCGCGGCCGCGGCCGGACAGCAACGCCGGGCTGCCCGCCTTCCCTCCCTCCGGCCGGGCAATGGCACTGCCTCGGTGGCTGGCCGAGGTGAGGAGGGCTGAGGGAGCGCCACGGAATCGGAGGTCACAGACCCCTAGAACCATAAAATCGGCCGCGTTGGAAGAGACCTCCGAGAGCATCAGGTCCAACCCCTGATCCGACGCCGCTGTGATTACTAGGTCATGGCACCAAGTGCCACATCCTGCCTCATCTCGAAAACCTCCGGGAAGGGTGAACCCACCACCTCTCTGCACAGGCCATTCCAAGGACTGATTACTCTCCCCGTAAAAAGTTTCATTCTAATATCCAACCTAAACCTCCCCTGGCGCAGCTTAAGCCCGTGCCCCCTTGTCCTGCTGCTGGTGGCCTGGGTGGAATCACAAACCCCCATCCCATCTCAGTACAACCTCCTCTCAGGTGGCTGTAGGGAGTGATGAGGCCACCCCTGATGGTTTGGGTTGCAATGGACCTTAAAGATCATCCATCCTTAAAGATCATCCAGTTCCAGCCCCCCTGCCATGGGCAGGGACAGCTTCCACTAGACCAGGTTGCTCCGAGCCCATCCAACCCAGCCTTGGACACGTCAGGGATGAGGCATACACAGCTTCTCTGGGCAAGGCAGGCAGCTCGGAGGTGCCCATCCACTTGCCCCACACTCCAGCCTCGTTTTAATTGACAGTTTTGTTTATTCCTACCATTCCTTCCGTGCTGGACTAACCATGCACACAAAGTGGGAACACTGTCAATGCCTACTTGGGGTTTCCTTTTGGTTTCTGATTTGCTTGGGTTTTTTTTATTATTTTTCATGTTGTTTCATCATGGTAAAGAGACAAGGGGCCATGAGGCACCAGGTACGGGCAGACAGGGAATTCACATTCACCTCTGGAAAAAATGCAGAACGAAGCCGCAAAGGATTTTTGGATGCAAAGTTCGTGTTTGACCTTGTTATGGATGGAGCTGCCTGGAACCAGAATCATAGAATAACTAAGATTGCAAAAGACCTGTAAGATCAAGTCCAACCATTAACCCAGCACAGCTCTGTTCGCCACTAAACCATGTCTCCGAGTGCCACATCCACATGCCTTTTGAACGCTTCCAGGGACTGACTCTACCACTTCTCTGGGCAGCCTGTTCCAATGCCTGAGCACCCTTTCAGAGAAGAAATTCTTCCTAATATCCAGTCTAAAGCTCCCCTCATGCTTGAGACTGTTTCTTCTTGTCCTGTTGCTTGTTACCTGGGAGAAGAGACTGACCCCCAGCTCACTACAACCTCCTTTCAGGTAGTTGTAGAGAGCAATAAGGTCCCCCATATGAGCCTTTTTTTTTCATGAAAGCAGAAATTCTATGATGTTAGATATCTATATGGTCTTTATTAAAGACAATTCTCTGTGAGAAATACTCCCCACACACTCAAATACAGTAATGTTTGTATCTGGGAGGGAGGCTGGCTCTGACCCCTCAGCATGCCCAATATGCACACCAGCCATAACCCGGGGGTTCTGATACAGCGTAAAAACAATAAGAAAATAAACTTTCCTATATGCATTTATGTATCTTTAGATCATTTACATGGAAGTAGCCTGCAGTCATGGAATTCTTCAAAATTCTTAAAAATCTGTTGCGAAGCTGAGAGGTTCTCATTATAGAGTCCCTCTGTTTGGCAGGGAAAATGTCAGTCTGCCAAACATTTAAGACACATGTTTATCTGTAATCATGTGATCATCAAGTCCCAGTGTCTTCAACTGGTCTGAGAGCACGTATGAAGAGAAGTCTGTGCATAACTGTCTTTCCAGGATGGGAGCTATATTTACAGTCTTTTCCAAGCCACAGAGACTATTTTTGTAAGTAATATTACTCACAGGCAGTCCTATCTAAGGATGTTTCTCTGAGCTTGTTTATAATTTTTTTTCGATGTCTTCTATGCAAAACTGTCAGCAGTGTTTATAAATTAATAGTGCTTATTGAAAAAAACAGCGCTTATAAAGGTTCTGGTTTGGGAGGAGAAGCGACTGCTGATAGAGTGCTACATTTCATGAGGAAAACCCAGCCTGGTGCACAGAAATTTTTTAGGGCCTCATCTGAGGGCAGTCAGTTACTGTATATAAATTACTGCGTGAATTTCAATAGTGTCATTGACTGGCATATATTGCAGGGCGGGGCGGGAGGGGGAAGAGAAACCTCTGACTCTGGAAAGCTAAAGGAATCCATTAGGTTCAGACCAGATTCCAATGTCTGCAGTATATTGCAGGATAATGTGGTTCATTTTGCAATCTTCGAATACCTGCAAAACTGAAGTAAATTTTAAATTATATGACAGATGCGGCATGGCTTCATTTTCTGAATTACTGCTGTGCTTATCCGATGAAGCATAGCAACAAGATTGCCCAAACCAGACATTGCTCAATGGCTTGAGACCTTTTCCCAACAAAGTTCAGGCTGGTTTAAAGGAACAGCATCAAGATAAAACTTGCTTACTCTGAGCTAATATGCTCTTTTGTAAGATTTGCTTGTCAACCGCATTCTTAAATCTAGGTAAAACAGATATTTTCTTTTATTTTTCTCCTTTGGAACTGTTTGTTTTCCTTTTGCATTCCAACCGATCTGGGAATGAGACTCAGCTGCGCTATTTCACTTCCTGGTTCCAGCCAGCTGCACTTTCTGAATTTCATGGATTTGCACAGAGTTGCTGGGATAGAATTCCTGCCAGGAGAGCAACAAGAACAGGTGAAACGGGTTGCATCCACTCTCCAGGAAGTGCCCGTATTCAGCTCGTCCACTACAGATGGGGAGATCATATCTGTTTTTACCCTTTAGAAACGCAAATTATAAGAAACCATATTCCTCAAAAACACTAGGGAAATTGACATCAGCTAGGTTGTAGCATGATACAACAACCTGGTTAAAACATGATTTGATCTTTGCAAGTTTTTTGGAGATTACTGTGTCATCTCTTTGGAGATTACTGTCAAGTCTTTCTTCCCAGCCGTCTTCTCCACAGTAAGGTATCTCCAGAAGGAAAGATGCTACATAAAAAGAGCAATACAATTTGTCTGTGTGAGCAGCAAATCTGTTCACAGACCAGACCATGAGATAATAATCTCTATGAGTAAGGGTCAACGTGTTTATTCATGGCTCCGCTTCAGTGAGTGACAGATGCTGGATCTGTGGTGACTACAGCACTCACCTCCTGACTTGCCTGAGCAGCTGCCTGCCCTGTTGTGTGGGCACGGTGGGAGGGATCACAGTTCCACTATTTCACATTCTTTCTCTTTCCACCCACCTGAGGCAGCGAGGAATGTGGGAACTCTGTGCAGCTCCATCCCCTTGCACCTAATGCTGTTAGTTGCCTCATCCCTTCCCTGCACTCTTGTTTCACTGTTCACTGGGCCACAGTGTGACTCGTTCTAAACTATTGTATTTGGAAACAATTACCAAATCGTGCTGCTAAAAATACTCCTAGCAACTAAATAATTACGATGTGGATGGATGAACTTTTTCTTTACACAGTCCTGGTAGCCAATAAAAGCTTGAACCCATTAGGAAAACTTGAAAAAGGAAGGTAAAGCAAGAATATCAGCAGCAATGTCCAGTTCTCAGCTAGTCTTCTTCAAAAAGATGTAGAATTGTTGTGAACATGTGAAGATATGTGTGTATGAGCACAGAGACACAAAGAATTTGCTGACGGTGACATCCTTCACTAGGACAACACGTATAGAACAAACCAGTGTGACACAGAATGAATGATGTGCACGAAAAAAAGACTTAGCAAAATCACTGAAACATTCTCATTTAAACACATTGATTTTCTTTGCAGAATGATACTGGGGAATCATTCTTCCCAAATCACCAGTGCAAAACCAGTTTGAAACCGGAGCTCTGAGTCCTCCAGCACAGCACAACCTATCTGTGAATATAATGTATATGTTTTACCACGATGCAAATTACATTTGTAGTTGTCAAAGTTAGGCTCACTGCTTCAGTAATTGAGTGACTGAAAAAATAGACCCTAACTAAATTCTGGTTTTGGTTTAGGTATGCTTTTTCTTTCTCTCTTTTTTTTTTTTCCTTTTTTTCCCCTCCCCTCAGGAGTACCCCTATGGGATCTACCACAGCATTCTTTTGGGGTGGCAAAGTTGTAGTGAACATAAGAGCTGGTACTTCAGAAATTCATTTTATTTCAGTACAAAGGAGGTGAAACAGGACAAATCTGTTAGGGAAACTGCCTCAGCTTTGCAGAGAAACATGAACCCAGACTCTGGTTAACTGGGTAAGGCATTCTGGATGCTCAGACTGCCTTTGCAGCTCTCACACAGAAGGTTCAAAACTGAATTTCACAAGGACCCATGTTCCTGTGTACTCTACTCCCAGCCCCACACTTCGTATCAATCATTGACTGCAGCTGGAGCCCAGCAGCGCCCAAGAGGACTGCAGGAATGTCAGAACTTTGTGTGGAATTTCACCAGTGCGAGCCAGTTGTGCTCTCCGTTTGGAAATGAGTTGCTGAAGTTTTCAAGTCCCTGCAATCAGCTTATTGGCATCACTGTGTTCAGATGCAATGCAGATGGCTTTTGAATATCACAGCCATCCAATTCTGAAATTTTAGGAAAAGTTTTTAGTCGGTGCCCTTTTGAGCTTGGAGAAAAAGAGAAGGGGGTAATGCAGGACATGTGAAGCCCTGGCATCTGGTCTGGGCATCAAGCAACCATCAATCTGGCCTGTAATTATCTTTTCATCAAAGGCCTGGCATCTCCCAGCATAACAATATCCCCACCACAGCTTTGTCCTTCCTGCCACAGATGCTCTGAATGATTCACCCTCCGGACAGAAAGAAAAGGTGTGGGAGGAACACACACGGCATTCAAAGCCCTTGGCTTGGTGCAGAAAATGAGGGACTTTGGAACTGGTGAGGATAAGGGTTGTTTCTCAAAATGCCTGTGTGGGCAGATAAAAAAAACCCAAGGGAGTTGTGAGGAACACCTGTCTTTGGGGGAATGAATCAGGCATGGTTCTTTGCTGGTGCTCTGGAGGAGAAAACACAAAGAAATTCCCAGAGTGACTGGTATGCAGGTGAGGATTTGTGACCAGGAAACTCCAGGAGGAGCACAGCATGGGAAAGCAGCACCAGAGTACATGGGGAGGAATGAGCCATGTGTGCAGCCTATGGAGACTACAAAGTGCCCCCTACCCCATGGGCGCGCACACATACACACACACACACACACACACCCCTCCCCCAGTACAAGGGCATTTTGCAACCATTAGGGGCCATCCAAGGCTTCAAAACAGTGATACTCCATGGAAATGTTTCATGTTGATTTGGGGGAGGGGTTGCTAGACAGGTCTGTTGAGCCAAATATAACATTGATCAGATGTTCTCCATCCCTGTCCCACTTGGGGACTGACAGCAAACCATTTCACTTCTCCACCTGAGCTTCCCTGTCTGTAAGGAAAGAGGAATAATTCCCATGTCTTGGAAAGACTAGGAAATGTCTGGATGAATAGCTCCTTCTGTGACTTACTATCATGTTAAATTGATGTTTCAAAGCCTAGCATCTTAACATAAATTTTAAAAAAAGCTCTGTTCATTTCTCTGATAGTTTTACTGTACCTATTTAGAAGGCCTGGTATTAAAACCCCATGTAGCTCTACCCATGAGAAAATTATACATATATTTAAGGTATCTATCAAATTTGCATTTTACATTAGACTGATCTACCAATTTAAACACTGTTGGCAGATAAGGAATTTATATTGTCACCTCTACAATAAGGGATGTATTTTGAAGAGAGTTTATCAAGGAAATTATGTTTTTAACATGTTTAAACTGTTGACCCGAATCCACTGTTTTGTTGTTTTCTGTTATCAACTTTGAGTTCAGGAGAAATGTCCTGTAATATAGCTGGTTTATGAAAAATCTGAAGTCTAGAAAGCAGAAAAAATAATGTTTCATTTCACTGAGAATATAGAATTGAGTTCTTATATAAGACGACACATGCTTTGTTTGTTGAGTAGCTCATACATAGGGGAAACCTGAGGAGTTTTTTTAGATAAGACCCTGGAATAAGAGACAAAAATTACTTATGTGACAGGGACTGCAATTTATTCATATGAAGTCCAAAATAGTGAACAAAACTTTCTTGAAAATGGGTACTTTCAGTTAGTTACTTGTAATTAATGACTGGTCGCTAAAGCTAAATGTCACATTCCCCAAAAGAACCACTTTAAAGGAACCTACTAGACACCTCACCAGAGAAACCTGATGGATAATTGTCAATAGGGAGACAAAATGTTACAGGGATGCAGCAGTCACAGCAGGAGATGCACACAGCTCACATCCTCAGGGTTAGTTCGGAACCCACATCCATGTGGTTGCAAACCAGACTGAGTCACAGACATTTTACCACAATTACTCCTAACCCTTCCCCAGAGCGAAAAACAAGACCATTTCAGGAAGCCTCGAGGTGTTGACATCTTAGAAATTTATCAAGATCCTTCTTGTCCTAAGGAGAGACAATAAAACATAGCTAGAGAGAATACACTAACAAAGGGGTTCAACAGTGGGGGCTGGCAGTCCGGTATCCTTGGAAAATTAAACTACACAGACTCCAACCGTCTCAGCTTATAAACATACAAATGGTTCTTTCCCAGCTAAAGGCTAGAATTGAGTCACAAGTTAGCACTTTTAATAGGCTGCCTTATCAAAAGCCATACAAGGAAAAGCGATACTTCAGAAAAGGACAAGAAAGTGTCAGATTAGATACCAATTGAACGCATTTTGGGTTCCTAGCATAATATGTGGTTTGGACTACGTGTGAGTCTCAGAGGAAACCATTCGTCTTCCGAGATGTTGCTGGATCTGCCAGAGTCTGTAAAAGGAGGGAAGTATAGTTGGAAGATTATCAAAAAATTAGTGACCATGGTAATGAGCTTTGGATAAGATCTTTCGAACAAGACTTGGATCTTTCCCTGTAAATCTTGTCATTATGACTAAGTCAGCTCTAAAGGAAAAAAAATAACAGTAATGAATTTCAACTGATTAAATTCTGAGAGAAACTGGACATGGACCAGAGTAAAGGAAGGAATGGGACAGAAGAAAGGGCACTGGCATCTGGTCAGAAGCACTATTAATGTGCATTCGAAGACAATTAAAATAATAGTACAGATGGACAAGCAAGTACACGGATAAGAAAAAGACACATAGTGCAGAGGAAGAGAACTAGACAGATTGCAGACTGACATCAGTGATGCACAAGGAAGAACGGATGAGCCGATAAAAAACATGGAAGTCAAACTGTAAGAGGTTGAACTATGTGCATTCATATACTCTAGATACACTGATTGAGAGTTCAGTGGAAACAGAGATAGATGCCAGCTACAGACAGACATGCCAATCTCTTAAAAAAACCCCTATTTATACCTCTGTTTTTTAAAAATTTGCTTTTGCATCAAAGAGTGAAGGAAGTAGGTGAGGGAAGTAACCATACATTAAAAAAGAAACAAAAGTAAGACCATGCTGATGCAAGACAATCATATGTGTCAAACAGCCTCTAAATGAGGACATTCCAGAGAGGCATGGGGAAAGTATTAGTTAGTCTTGGTATATGTGATGGTGCACCAGAAGGCTGCAATTGCTATCCAAAAAACCCCAAACCCATAATAAGGAACTGGTTCTTCAGAGCAGGGATTATATGTCTTCAGGGAAGAAGGACAGCGAAGTTGAAGAGAGAAGCAAGGTTAGGCTGTATGAATGTTCACAAGGAACACAGCAATTCAATGGCAAAGCCAAGACCATAATCTTAGAATCCTCATCTCCTGAATAATGATCAGCAACTAGATCATATTCTCAGTAAAAATAAAATAAAATAGAAAAAAATAAAAGGATGCAAAACACTAAGAGTCAGAGGGGAAGTCCAATTTCTTGGTTACAGGGTATTGCCCAGAACCAAAGCTCTAGAGGAAACCTGTAAAATTAGGTCTTGCCCTAGTTAGTCAGCAGAAACTCAGATCCTCGCTGCTGGGCCTCTCTTTGACACACAGTAATTTTCCAGTGGTGCTGTAAGCTCCATGTCATTTTCCTAAATAAACTGGCTTTTCATGGTGACTGTGCCAACTGAGCTGGCCTTATGTCACATACCTGCCAGATCTGCAGGGCGGCGCTGAGCTGCCCAGCGGAGCAGGGGGTGACGCGTCAGCCGCTGGCTCACGGCACCTCCTGGGCTCACAGCACAGCGGGGCTCAGCACTCTCCCATTCAGGGTCTGCCCACAGAAGTGGCAGGTTCTGAGAGCTCCTGCCGAGCCCAGGGCTCAGCCACATTTCTGGCACTCTAAGTGAGGGCCTGAGAGCTGAGCAGTTGTGTGGTGCAGTTGTGAGGGGCAGGGCTCCAGGGGAAGCCTCCACTGTTTGGATTGCCTGCAGGAAGGAAGCGGGATAACATACTACTTGGCAAGACATCTCAAAGCAGTATAAGAAGCTCCAGTCAACAAACCTCACACATTTTCTTGGGGGAGAGAAAATGATACTGAGTACAGGAAAAATTACAGTCACACCTCTGTGTACTCTGGGAGCTGAGATCCTGTGTGCTTTGTGCTTGTTTGCGTAGCTTTATCAGCACAGAGGGACACCAGAAAACCCAGAGAGGGTATTTTCTACTGTCTGTGAGGTGAGTGACTTGCACAAATAAAGTAACTTGGCCCGAATCCTATAGATCTGTTGGTGCAGTCATAAGCAGGATGGAAGGATGATGGGGGTTAAATGTCACATGGACTTTGCAACAGAAAGAGAAAATTGCATGTTGGGACTTGTCATGTGCCACATGTCCATTTTAAAGAGAAAGCTTTATTGAAATCAGGTTCAGGATTGCAGCCCCTAAAACGTTGTTGGAGAAAATTCTGAGAGACCGCTGTGGAGGTGTGTTGGGTTTGCATGGCAAGGTTTGGGTAGCAGGGGCTATAAGGGTGGCTTCTCAGAGAAGCTGACAGAAGCTTCCCCCGTGTCCGATAGAGCCAAGGCCATCTGGTTCCAAGACTGCCCATCAGCGATGGTGGCAGTCCCTTTGGGATAACAGATTTAAGAAGGAGGTGAAAAAGAGCTGCACAGCAGCAGCCAGAGAGACAAGTGAGAAAACATGAGAGCAACAGCTCTGCAGGTGCCGAGCTCAGTGAAGGACAGGCAGGAGGTGCTCAGGTGCTGGAGTGGTGCAGACCATGGTGAGGCAGCTGTGCCCCTGCAGCCCATGGAAGTCCATGGGAGAGCTGAGATCGACGTGCAGTCCCTGGAGGACCTCAAGACAGAGCAGGGGGATGCCTGAAGAAGGATGTGACCTGTGGATCCATGGAGAGAGGAGTGAATGCTGGAGCAGGTTTTCTGGCAGAACTCGTGACTGTGTGGGGGATCCACATTGGAGCAATTCATGAAGAACTGCAGGCTGTGGGAAGGAGCTGGAGAGGCACAAGGTGTACTGTCTATTGTGGGAGGGACCCCATAATGGAGCAGGAAAGGAGTGTGAGGAACCTCCTCCTGAGGAGGAAGGAGCAGAAGAGAAAACATGTGATGAACTGACTGCAGCCCCCATTCCCTGATCCCCTGCATCACTGTGGGGGAGGAGCTACAGAATTCAGGAAGAATGGAGGGATGGGAGAAAGGTGTTTTAAGAATAAGCTTTTATTTCTCATTACCCTACTCTGATCTGATTGATGATAAATTAAAGTAACTATCCCCAAGTCGAGTCTGTTTCACCAGTGACAGTAATTGATGAATGGTCTCTCCCTGTCCTTATCTCAACCCATTAGTTTTTTGTTATATTTTCTTTCCCCTGTCCATCTGAGAAGGGGAGTGATAGAGAGGCTTTGGTGGGCACCAGGCATCCAGCCAATGTCAAACCGCCACAGTAAGAGACTGAGAGAAGGACTCAGCTGTCCACAATGCTCTACTAGAGTATCATCACAGAATAATATAACATGAAAACAGCATCAAAACTGAGACTTTCCCCTCCAAAAATGCTTCACCACCACATGTTCCTGTTTGATGACTATCATTATCACTGCGTGTCTCCTAGTCTTCCACACAATCTTTCAACCCACACATATTTTGAACTAACTTCCCACACCAGCCACTGCTTTTAGCTCACTTCAGGAATAAACAGTTCCTTGTCTAAAAAGCACCACAGCAGTCCTAAACATACTTTCAGTTTTTAGCTATTTTCTTTCAGTCTCTGCTGTATGTTACCTTTGCATACTGTGCTATAGTTCATAAAATCATGACTCTAGGATTAAAGAAAAAAGGCTCTAAATGTTAAGGGGGAGGGGGAACATTTATTCATCAGAAGTCAGTAAACTGTGGGTTGGATATGATTTGCAAATAATTAAAATACAGAATTTGGTTATAATGAGTCTGTAACTTAAATGAGTAAAGTCTTCTTTAAGTCTTCGAATGTGATAAACACATGAATATGAATACTTTTATATTGTAAATCAAAGTGAGTAGAGACATAGAAGTCACAACAAATTGTTTTAAAGCAGCATCTCATGTCAGCATGCAAAACAACCTTAGTGGCCCTTGCTTTTCTATCACCATGACAGTCATGGAATGGTTTGGGTTGCAAGGGATCTTAAAGGTCACCTAGTTCCAACCCTTCTGTCATGGGACAGGGACACATTCCACTAGACCAGTTTACTCAAAGCCCCATCCAACCTGGCCTTGAACACTTCCAGGGATGGGGCACCCGCAGCTTCTCTGGGCAACCTGTGGCAGGGCCTCACCATCTCACAGTGGAGAATTTCTTCCTAATTTCTAATCTAAACCTGTGTTCCATCAGTTTAAAGCCATTCCCCCTTGTGCTGTCATTACATGCCTTCATAAAGTCCTTCTCCAGCTCTCTTGTAGGTCCCCTTTAGCTACTGGAAGGCTGCTAGAAAGTCTCTCTGGAGTCTTCTCTTCTCCAGGCTAAACAGTTGAGCTCTCTGATCATCTTCATGGCCCTTGTCTGGACTCACTCCAACAGGTCCCTGTTATGCTGGGCACCCCAAAGCTGGATGCAGCACTCCAGCTGAGGTCTCACAAGAGCAGAGGTGGAGAATCCCCTCCCTCAACCTGCTGTCCACACTGCTTTTGATACAGCCCAGGATACAATTGGCTTTCTGGGCTGCAATAATACTTTGCCAAGACATATTGAGCTTCTTGTCAACAAAGTCCCCCTCAGAACTACTCTCAATCCATTCTCCACCCATTCTGTCTTTGTGCTTGGGATTGCCTCAACTCAGGTGCAGAACGTTTCAGTTGGCCTTGTTGAACTTCATGAGATTCACATGGACCTACCTCTCAATCCTGTCAAGGTCCTTCTGGATTACATCCCTTNTCCTAATTTCTAATCTAAACCTGTGTTCCATCAGTTTAAAGCCATTCCCCCTTGTGCTGTCATTACATGCCTTCATAAAGTCCTTCTCCAGCTCTCTTGTAGGTCCCCTTTAGCTACTGGAAGGCTGCTAGAAAGTCTCTCTGGAGTCTTCTCTTCTCCAGGCTAAACAGTTGAGCTCTCTGATCATCTTCATGGCCCTTGTCTGGACTCACTCCAACAGGTCCCTGTTATGCTGGGCACCCCAAAGCTGGATGCAGCACTCCAGCTGAGGTCTCACAAGAGCAGAGGTGGAGAATCCCCTCCCTCAACCTGCTGTCCACACTGCTTTTGATACAGCCCAGGATACAATTGGCTTTCTGGGCTGCAATAATACTTTGCCAAGACATATTGAGCTTCTTGTCAACAAAGTCCCCCTCAGAACTACTCTCAATCCATTCTCCACCCATTCTGTCTTTGTGCTTGGGATTGCCTCAACTCAGGTGCAGAACGTTTCAGTTGGCCTTGTTGAACTTCATGAGATTCACATGGACCTACCTCTCAATCCTGTCAAGGTCCTTCTGGATTACATCCCTTCCCTCCAGCATGGTGACTGCAGCACATAGCTTGGTGTCATCAGCAAACTTGCTGAGGGTGCCCTCAATCCCACTGTCCATGTTGCTGACAAAGTTGTTAAGCAGCACCAGTCACAATTCCAACCCCTGAGGGACACTACTTTTCATTGGTCTCCACTTGGACATAGAGCTGTTTACCACAATTCTTTGAGTGTGACCACCTAGCCAATTCCTTATCCACTGAGTGGTCCATCCATCAAATCCCTGTCTCTCCAGTTTAGAGACAAAGATGTTGTGCAGGACAGTGTCAAATGCTTTGCACAAGTCCAGGTAGATGAAGTCTGTTGCTCTTCTCTTATCCACCAACTCTGTCATCCCATGGTAGAAGGCCACCAAATTTGTCAGGCATGATTAGTTCTTTCAAATCAGATTTCATTACTTCCTCTTTTTTTTCTGGGATAATTTCTTTCCTTTTATTTCACATCATTTGTCTCTCACTAAAGGCCAAATCTGAAGCTTTTAGTTTCTGTCTCAGTACTTGTTCCTGAAGTGGCTTTTGCTTTTCTATCACCATGACTACAGTTCTTCTTCTATGCTCTTACCATTACCTATTTCAGCTACTGTAGTTCACTGACAACTACTCTTCAGGCTTTCTGCACTCCCTTCAGCCTAATCAAAAGGTTGTTCATCCACATTCTCTCCCCGCACTCGAAGGATCCCATCTTGTTTCTTATTCTTGCCATTGGCTCCCTGCATCCTCACTCTTCTGAGGTTTTCCTCTTCATTGCTCCAGTTCCCTCTTTTGCTTCCTGAGTGCCTCCTGATGCCATCCGGCCACAGCACCTCTAATCTGCTTCCAGCTTCTGTTCTGTAGTCTGCCTTTATTTTGGAAGTTGAATGAGTTGAAGTAATACCATTTTTACAGGGAGATTTACATGCACAGATTCCTTGACTCCCAAAGGTCACTTATGAGGTCCATGGCAGAGGAGGAAGGAAACCCTAGTGTTTCTGAGTGACAGCCAGTCATCCAGGAGTCCCCCTCTCCAGGTCTGTCATTCAGACCTCCCACCTTGGTCTCTGCAGGATCCACTTTTTCTCTGGAGACAATTGTGTTTTTTCTTGACCACGTTTGACTCTGAATCCTTTGGGAATGAGATCAGTGTTTTTGTATTTGCAAAGCACCCGGTTCACCTTTATAATGCCATATAAATGCTTACCCCATCCTAATTATAGTAGCCAGTGGCTTAGACATGCTGTACTGTACTCCAGGAGGAAGGAGATTTTTGTGCATCACACAGAGGAAAGCGACAGACTGTGTTTGTTCGCTAATTAAAACATTTCAATGACTTTAGCTTGAGCAATATAAAACTGCCTTGAATAGCCTAAATGTGCCTCTGTTAAGATTTCAGATAAAATCTCTTGCCAAGACTGAGAGGATGCCCTGGTAACAGTGACAGTCAGGGCAAAGTGCTGGCTCAGAAGCATGGGAACAGAAAGCTTGACCCTGTCCCCTGTCCTCTGTAGTTTAAGGGGCGCAAATATTCCCAGAAAACTCTTTGTGTCTTAAAAGATGAAAAATCTCCATAATTTTTTGGATTTATTGTTGTAACAGGTTCAGAGACCCTTGGTCTTCCTTCTACTGAATTAGTACAGCAGTGTAGCAATGGTTGTCCCTATCCTGAACCATGAGAGTTCCCATGGTGCTACAATGTGTTAATCCCATGTAGCACCCAACTGTCTCCGTGACTGTCTTTTTCTTATAATTATACAACTGGGTTAAGTATGGATCATCCTTGGCCCACATCATTTTATACCCAGCCTCACCAGAACCAGAGTCAGTGAATGAGTATCAAGTACTTTTATTCAGATTGTTCTTTAATAATTTACTATAGAGGTGAAAAGCATCAAAATAATCTGTACTGACATCAAGTCATTGCTTTTCCATTCTGATCTAGAGCAGGTTGCCCACAAAGGCTGCAGAGCCTCCATAAATGGAGATTTGCAAAATCTAACTGGACATGGTCCTGGGCAACCTGCTGTAGATGACCCTGCTTGAGCTAGATCAGATCGAGAGGTCCCTTCCAACGCCACGTATTCCTGTGACTCTGTGAGCTAAGCCCTGCGAGGTCTGTAGCACTTACAAACCGTATGTTTCTCCCAGGCAGCAGAGAGCTCCCACATGGGATGCAAAGCCCTTTGTCTGAAACCAGACAAAGGGTGGGGGGAGGAGGACCCCTTGTTCACCCTGTAATGAAAGTGTAGCTGGAGAACTGTTCTTTTCCTAACCTTTTTCTCCTATTCACATTTTTGACTGACTAACACTTGGGAGCCCAGAGTAAAACAAGCTGAATTTATTCATAGTCCGAGCATTATGAAAGCACCCTCTGAGGCAGTTTCCTCTCACACTGCCACACCATTGAAGGCAGCCCTGACCTTTGGGGACCACCCTCTTCAGGAATGGAGGGTTATTCAGCCTGCATCCTGTTTGAGAATCACACGCCCCTCCTGAGTACCGCTCACCGCTGGAGCGAGGGCCTCACCATCTGTTTCGGAGTATTGCCACTGCGGAACAGCACTCCTGAAGTGACTGGCTGTGAGAGCGTGACCCACTCCTTCTCATGCTGGGTCAGAACTGAGCTCCCTCTGGGTGCATGCAGCTAAAGCAAGACTGATCCCACAAACCTGCAGGCAGAGGTGTCAGCAATTTGGCAGGCATCAGAAGGAAAACACACCCTTGGGGTATGGCCTTGCATATCATTTGACCTCAGCTGAATACATGTAGGAAGCAGTGATCTGGCTCCCTCTAATCCTTATTCAAGATAAGCCCTTTGAAGTCCACGTATGCTGCAGGCAGGGCCAGCTTGGCATTTTTGCCAAGTCGGTGAAATGTTTTGACATCAACTGCTTTCCTTTCCCCCAAAACAACAACTGGCTCTTGTTCTGCTTATTTTAATCCTGAAAAAACTCCAACCCCCAAAAAACCCATTTCATCCTGTTTCCGTCTTGCTCTGCATTACTATGAGAGAAAACCATTGCCACCACAGTTTCTCTTATGCGCGAATACACAGACTCATTGCATACAAATCTCGCTTTTCTCAGTGCCCAGCCCCCTTGGGTTGGGAGCAGCAACTGCTCTGGGTTTCAAACTGATTCCAGCGAGAGGCTGGAGGAAGAGAGAGCAGGTTGCAGAGCAGAGGGCAGACTGTGCTTGCCATTCTTCATGCTGGGGAGAGTCAAACCAGTCCTTCCTTACAGGAAGTAAGGCGGGGAAAGATCTAGTTCAGGCTGTCCCTCTTCACTGTGGCAGAATTTTGTCTAGTCTTCATAATGCCAGTGGAGAAATTCCACACATTTCACCTTGGGAGCTTGGTCCAGCATTTCATGTTGTGTTGGAGGCTCTGACTTGGGGCTACCCTGTGTCCAGATTTGCTAGATGTTTTCTTTTTATGCCCAGAAAAATTGCCTGCACAGATGTTTGAGGATTGTCTGTACTTTGGCTTGGATGGGAAGGCTGGAAAACCTGGACATGTGGAAAACCTGGACATATCCTCAGAACCTGTGCTGACCTATTGTACAATCTCTGTGCAGGAAACCAGACCAGGAAGCACTGATCTTATTCTATGAACGGGATATGGTTGCTTGGTGAATACACAGTAACTTCACAGTGTCCCAAAAGTGTGGGATTTACTACATATAAGCGACATACCTGATTACAGAATCAGAGAGGTGTACTGGATTCACTGCACAGGCACTACAGAGGATGACAGAAGCTGTCCACATATTGAAACTGGGATCCTGAGGACACGCAACAGGAATTGTGTGATGCTGAGGGTATTAGGCACAGACATTGCTGCAATATATTTGGTCCTGCTTTGAGTTGCACTTATCCTTTGGGGCATGACACAGCCCTTCTGGGCCTCTACCTCTCATTCTTCTCCAATTACTTTTTTTCCCCATATTTGGCTCAATAAATACCGAATATACTTGGGGGGGACACGCTAGACAGAAGCACAGCAGTCCCATGTTGGCTGCAGGACGTGACATACATGTTTATCTTAAGCATCCTGAGGTGCTGCAGCCCCCACGTGCATGGCAGGTGCAGGGTGGCAGAGCACTGGGGTGAGGAGCAGGGGAAAATCAAAAGATACAAAATCAGATACACGGAAGAAAGTGTAATTCTCAGGAGCAGTACTTCCCTCCTTGTCTTCCACCCCTCCTCATAGTTGTGCTCTTATACCAAGGCACAGCTGTTTTCATGACCACAGGATGACCTAGAAAAAGGGAAATTCCACACTAAATAATGTTTTGGGTATTGTTTGGGTTGTTTTTACCTCAACCAACAACCAATTGTGCTGGTTTCATTGAAGCTGCCATTTGACTGTATCTGAGCAGAAAGGAGTAGTAGCAGGGCCAAATGACCCTTAGGTCAGTGTTGTGATGAAGCCCACAGCCCAGGTGGCACAGTAGCAGCAGGGGTGCCTGCCCAGCTTCATTGCCCCTCTGCCATGTCCCTGTACCCTTGTCATCCTCTCCACTGACACTTGAGTATGTAGCACAGTGCCATGGGTGGCTGCTGGGTGAACCAGCCCGGGGAACCAATCCAACTGAAAAATAATTGTTCAAATAAAATCAAAAGGGACCATTTTCCATGCCATTCCTTCCTCAGTGGGGTCCACTGTACAGGTGGAGAGGAGCAACCAGGGGATAACTTGGCTCACTCCATGCTGCTGCCACAAAAGGCCCCTCATGACCCTCAGCCTTTGGTGTGTGGAACAACAGTCTGAATGCAGGCACTTTCCTCATGCCTAAACTAACTGTATTCTCTTACTTTGTGTCTCAGCACAGTCTTCCAGTCTGAAGGGAAGGGTGGTAATTTTTCTTGAAAATTCACATTGTTTTGTTAGCAAATAAACTCATGTTTGACACAACATCCGCCATGTCTGCCAGATCAGCAGGGTTTTCTTTCTCTGCTCTGGTTCTTTTCCTCCTTGTTTTTTTTTTTTTTCTTTCCCCCTTCCAGTACTCTCTTAATTTAGACTGGACCCTCCTGTAACAGCAAGTCAGTGACTTGCTTTGGGCAAAACAATTTGTACACTAGATTTATTGTCTTCCTGCTTGGATGTCCATCTTGTAATATCTTCCGCATCCAAGCCCATCCAAGTTTCTTTCTCTCTTTTTTCCTCTTTACTTTGAGCTTAGTGTTTTGAAGGAAGTTGATCAAACTGAGCATTCTTGTGAATTTGAGCTTGGTTGCCAAGAATGTAAGTGATTCATCCCCCTGTAAGGAAAAGTGCTGGCAATAAAACATTCTTCCCCATTACCCTTTTTTTACATGCAAAATACTGTTACTGCTCAAAACAAGCAGATCTTTTTACTCAGAACAAAGTGTTACCCTATTAATTGCACGACAACTAGAATTCTTAAAATACCTCTAAGCTCTATTCTTGGAAGAAGGAAATATTATCAGCAGAGGCCTTGAAAACGATGAGATGTAAATTACAAGCACTAGTAAAGCACAATGAAATGGTAACTTGCCTCATATCCTTCATATTGTTACCTTACCCTCAGCAGGACCAAATTCCAGCAGTTTTTCCTTTGCACTTTGTGTCATGGATATTTTAAGAACCCTTCAGGGAAATGCAAAATAATTTCAGGGGAGAAATGTGTTATTTACTTGCATGAGGACAGTGAAGGGGCTGAATCAACTGTTCAGTGAGGGGAGTTCAATGTCCCAGTTTGTCCCCTCTGGTGGTGCTGGTGTGGACTGCACAGGCACATGCCTTGGCTCAAACTCCCTGGGGACCTGCCATGGCCACATTCCCTGTGCAAGGACACCCCACCCACACTCTGCCTGTCTCACCCCTCTCCCTGCTACAGCGCTCAAGCAAGTGAAGGTTTTCACATACTCATCAAGCAGAGGGCCTGGAGTTCTCCACACTCCTTCCTAAGAAGTCAGAGAGCCTGTTTGTGATTTGGCAGAAAAACACCCAACCAACCAAACAAAAACAAACAAACAAAAACCAAACCAAAACGACAACAACAAAACAAAACAACAAAAAAACAAAGAAAAAAAAGTAATTTGTGATTAGATGCGCATTGTTACAGTCAGGAAAGCGGGATTCATATTTTCTGGAAATCTTCTTTTAAAAGCTATGACATTAGCAAAAGACTGCATTGCCGTTTGTCCTAGTTTTGGCTTTGCTCCTGGCTGGGCCAGGAAATGATGTGCACAAAGTATAATTCCCACATTTCATTAATGTCCCCACAGCCTTCCTTAGGCCCCATCAGTCACGCACAGGTAGGACTGGTAACACTTGCACCTGACATTTTTCAATCTCGTCAAGGACCAGCCTTCTACCATCTATTATCTCTGCCATCTAGCCTCCAGTAAAGTCATTCACAATCCTGGTGGCTGGGGTCATGGGATTGCTGTCCCAGCAAGAAGCCAGGATTCATTTGAGCAGCCTGAAGAAACTGTAAAATCCCCCACAGTTCAGCTGTCAGCCTGTGTACAGAGCTAACGGAGCTGTACAGCTCACAACCCACAGAGCAGGAGGGCGATGAGCTTCAGAGCTCCCAGAAACAGGTGCACAGCCCATTCTTGGTGGCCTTCCACCACTAATACTGCCAAAAATTTCCAACCTGAGCAAAGAGGCTTGAAGAATGTGGGATGGAAAAGAGTTCATAAAAATCCAGGCATCTGAGTGCAAATAGAATGAGAACTTCTCCATGACTGACCAAATATTTCATCTGTCATCTAACCATATAATGAAAAACATCTAATGCCTCCAATACACCAAATCATTCGCACCCACTGGCCATAGTTCAAAGAAGAACTACAACTGTGTTATCATAAATATGGAAATCTTCCCGCTTTGTTTGCAGCCCAAGATGGATGGACACTCATGAACCTCTCATTCTGACTAATCTTCATGGTTTCTAATCAGAAGTCAATTAATAATTTCTACAGTGTATCATTTCATCTTTGGTCTTGGCTAAAATCCTTTCTGAACCTCATTCTGAAAGCATGGTTGAAGCACGTTTGAGCAGCAACTCCATATTTTTATTGGGTAAAGCCAAGCCTGAAAGAGGCAATCAGCATCCAGAATGCTGAACTTCAACAATTTTTAAGATTTAGCCCATCCATCAGAATCTGTATGTAAGAATTTCACAGCAACTGTTCCGTGTGTTCATAATATTTCTCTTTTATATTTTCAAACCTTCATGCCGGGTAATCATTTGTCTCTAACTGGCAGGGAATCTATTCATACCTCTAGGAATAGAATTTTTCCACTTGTATTTGAGAGTTTCACTTCCTTTCACATAATGGAGTCTCTTTTTCTAGTATTTGTTTCTTTGAAAAACTTGAGATCTCTTTTTAAAAACACCCTTAAGTCATTATCACTCATTATCTTTGAAAATTCTCAACACCTGCATTAAATTGGTGTATCAGCTGGTAATCATGCCTTTACATTCCTCAAGGCCAAATAAACCAGAGATTATTTTATCTTGCTTCACAATGAACAAATCTAACAAATCTAAGAGGTGTAGAAGTGCCATTTCTCCTGTTCTTCCCTACCCTGAAATTTTATAGAAATGATTCTGAGTTTTCTCAGCTTTGTAACAGGGGTAACAAAGCATAAAACTAACTGTGAAGTAGTGTCAGTGTAAGATCTGCCTCTTCCCTATCCACTTTTTCAATAGTTTCTTTCCTTCCCCCTTCTTCATTTGCAGGAATTTTCTCCCAGCAAGTCTGTGAGGTACTTATTTATTTTTTGAGTGCTGCACTTTCTTATACTTCCTGTGAACACAAAGAGCGCTGCTCACAGCAATTTGAAATGTCACAGTCTGTCACGCTGTCACATAAATTGTCACATCATGCAGCTTGTCATTTGAAAGCACCAAGTTATGGACAAATGTCTTCTTCTGACTCCAGCTGAACCACTGCAAGGAAGATGCATTTTATTACTGTTCCCTCTGGCCCTCTGATGTGCCAGCACAGCTGCTTGTGTGAACCATTCTTCACCCACTCCAGGCAAGAGCAACGGGATTATTGTAAACTATTTAAGTATGAAGACTTTGCTGAGCTGTTTCATTGTAATAAGTCTGTGGAGAACTCAACATGACCAGCTCTGCCAAGAGAGCTGAGCGGGAAGGAACAGCAAGAAATGTAAAAGCACTGATTTCCTCCTGCCAGCACTGTGTGTGCACCTCTCCCCGTGCCGTTATGATCACTCCTCTGCAACCCCAATGTGCCTTCATTGCTCTGCAGCAAGGCTTCATACACTTGCAACAAAATGACACTTGAATTTCCCCAGCACCTTCTGCCACCTGCAAAATGGAATATAATGCAGCTGATAACGATAGTCAGTGGTACGTAGAGATTATTCTTTCTTGGTCCAAGCAATAGACATATACAAATTTTCTATCAACTCTTCTTTTGAAGTTACTGTTATCTGGGGGAGCCAAAGTGATTCCACCTTACATTATGCCTGTTCAGACACTAGTCCTGCGACCACCATTAAGATTATGACAGTGTTTCCACTAAGCACTGTGTCTCTGAGAAGCTTATGGTAACCAAGCTGTCAGAATTCATTCTGGACTCAAACATCGCATATTGTAAATTCCTAGCAATGGGTATTTCCTTTCTGTAAAAAAACATCATTAGAGTTAATTGATATTGCAATATATATAAAACATAGCATTCAGAAAACAAGTTGGTTTTATACTGAACTATTCAAGATGTTGATGGTAATTTATTGCAGCCAGAATATTTTGGTTGTAAGTGGCCACTCAGAAAAAAAAACAACAAAAAAACCCCCCAAAAAACCAGAAAGAGAATTGTGTATTTTTGAGCTGCTTGTTGAGCCACAAAAGATATTTCTGCGAGGGAGCTGAGCTGTCTCAGGGTGCTGAGGCTTTGCTTTGTGCTTGACAAGGCTTGCCACATGGAACTACTTATTTTGGAGAAAGGTTTTGTTTGACTCTTTATGATGATGCTTCTGGAGGCAGGACACACATTAATGGCTTATACGAACATCAGCCTTTGCTATGAAGGATAGGCACTGCTCTCATAAACCTTCTGCAGGGATCTGTGAGCCCCAGAATTAAGCCAGAAAAACATGCCTCTCTGCCCAGAGAGGATTTACTTGTCAACAGTTCCCTCATCATTACAGAATTGGTGTGAAATGCCACATATATGGGAGATCCTTTTTGTTAAGTTCTGTCATACTGGGGCAGAAACAGAAAGAAATACCTATTCTGGGTGTGTGGGATGCATCTCTATTCACCTACTATTTTCAACAGGGTAACTGTGTGTCACAGACTTTAGAAAACTTCTAAAAATATATGGAAAGCTGAAGAGAAGCATAGCCAGGGAGCTGCATATGAAATATATGTGCTTTGGTACGCTCAGTTGGATATCTCAGAATTTTCTACTTTAGGAGACAAAGTCTAAGTGGTTTAATATTATTCTTCCATGAGAAGGGAAAATAACAGATAATTGGGGGAAGAATCTGAAATAACCATCAACCTAAGCTGCTAACACTTATTCATGGAAATGTTCCCACCAAAGCATGAGCAGGACTGTGTCTATTCAATGGAGACACTCACCCCCTTCTCAGACTTTTGTGTTGTGTTCAAGATGGGATCACATTAATCCAGGAAGCAGGCAGGAAAGGGATTTGTCTGCACAGGAAATGTGGAAGACAATATTAAGGACATCTCTTCCAGATGATGATGTTGCAAGGGGACGCTTTGCCACACAGGGCAATAGTGCTGTTGACCTTAGAGCAGCTGGGGCAGGAGCTGCAGGTCAGGCAGCCTCTGTGTTCCCCAGGGAAAACTAGTTTAGCCAAGGAGTGGCAGCAGCACCTGCAAATCGAGAAAGCACCAACAATGAAAGTAACCTTCACATTGGGTTTGTTGCTCACTACTGATCCAGTAGTAGAGCTGCCCCAGTGAAGGAAAACCAGGAAACCAGCTATCAGAGAGTCCAGGCAGGGGCCCATGGTGGCGACCTAACTATCCGCAGTGAATTAGACTGACTAGCTTCTGATGTTGGTTGTCCTCTCTATCAAACACATCTCATACACAATTTTTAAAATTTCCATTTACTGAAATGGCAACCCATTTGTTCCTCCCTTACAGCGTATGAACGTTTCTGTACTGAGGTAATGGCATACAAACAGTAGGGGGGAAATCAGGAATCTATGGTACAGTATTACCCAAGTTATAAAAGCAGTTTATTACTCTATTGTGTGTCTACAATTTCTGGAACATTGTAGCAGATGTATTTTATAGAGAAATGACAACACTTTTTAATGAAATCCAGGTTTAGATTCTGGCAACATTTCTTCCTTAATTTTATATTTTGTAACCAAGTCCACAACTCCACCAGGAAAAATCAATAGAATATTTAGTACACCTGACCATCTCACCTTCATGGGTATTTGTATAGAGAAGAAAATAATTTTATGTGCTAGACCAGGAGTTACTTTTTCTTTACTTGAAACTGAACTCTGTCTTCCTTTGCTGACACCTACAAGTTCCAGTTTGTTCCAGTCTCTTCCAGGTGAAATTCAAGCAGTCATTACAATTTTTGCTGGATCTCTCTTGCATAACACGCACTCTCTTACTGATTTACATTGTAAGCAGTTTTGCACTGGATCGGCCTGAAGTGCTGCGGCTCTCCAGCTCCCTCCTCACACTGCTCAGGAAATGTGAGCAGGGTCACACCCTGCATCCCTTATCGCTGGCCACTGCGGAGAACAGCGCCCTAAGGAAAAAACAGAGAGAGCCCCACCGTTCCCAGCTCCCGGGCCCAGGGCTGCCGCAGAGTTCAGGAGCACTGTGAACATCCTTCTGAATTCCTCATACACCCAGGTGCCCAGCATTAGTCTCAGCTGACTACAGAGAAACGACATTTGTTTTTTTTTAAAGAAAGATGACACTTCGGTCAAGTGTATTTTATGAGAACATTTCTGACACAGGAGTAAGCATCTCTGCCAGATTTTATCTCTTTCTCAAAAGCATGCAGGTGCTGCAGATTTTCTGACAAACCACTGTAGGTATTTAAAATCAACAAGAATAATAGAAATATGAGTGATAATGTTCATCTGTCTAATATATTATTCTTGGAATAATTTTTTCTGAAACTGAAAAAAAAAGCATCCTGAGGATGCTCTTTCAGGAAACACCTGATGTGGAATAGTTCCAGCTGAATGGCATAATTATAACGTTTGGCAACATCACAAACAACTTTCAACTTTAATCAAGGTCTTACACTGTATGAGGCAGCTTGTTTACAAGGCACAGGAGTGGCTCTGCCTCACATACACTGTCTGTGTCCCTGCAGTACACACAAGGTGGCACAGACTGACTGGTGTTACTGTCACATGAACAGTTAAAAAATTTTGCAAGACTGTATAACAGTAAATAATCTTCAAAGCACTTTTCTTACCTTGCGGTCCTTCTGATGATTTTACAAAAAAAAAGAAGAAGAAAACATATGTAACTTATACGCAAGTATACATTCCTTCCAGATATCCAAGTCTTGGTGCTCCTGAATTAGGGTCCTGTCTTGAGAGTCTCTGCATGCTTTACACATACATTCTTCACAGCGTCCTTTTCTACATCACAAAGGAACAGCCCGTTCCTGCCAGTCTAGACCACACTGACTCATTCACCTGCTGTCTCACGTGCCAGTTGAACAGGATCACTGTGAACCCAAATCATCTAAATTCAAAACAGGACAGCGAAAAAAACCCTGAAGCTTAAATGAAAGGAGTGTCATTTTCTAGCAGCACCAACAGGCTTCTTGAAATTCACACTAACTTTGGTACAAAACACAAAAAACTAAAACACTGTAGTGAAATCTTCTGCACACAGCACCCTGAACATAAAACATACCTTTGATATTACCATGACACAAAATATAGGAAATACCAGCAATCGTATTTGCAAAGATATTGTGCCTGTGTTCTTCCTTCACCAGTTAAACTCAGTTTGCAGCAGAAGCTCCATCAAATTCGAGACTTGGCTCACTCAGTTGATTGTCAAACTGGTTAAAGTCAATTGCGCTGTTGCCAGAACAGAATAGTTGAATCTTCCACAATCAAGATAAAGACCAAGTCCTCTATTAAACAGGCTTTATGGAATACACATATAACTATGAAAAACTGAGAAGCTGTATGTAGTCCTGGTCAGAAAGAACTCACAAGCACAGCCAATAAGAGAGAAGTCCTGGGAGCCTTGGGATCCTGGAAATAGTGTGCTGCAGAGGTTGAAGCTAATTCAGCTTCTTTGAACTTGTATTCTTTTGGTCTTTTTTAGGTCTGAAATGTTGGGAGCTCCTTGTTCTGGTCATCTGTTACAATTTTTCTTGTTTCTTGGAGGTTTGCCTCAACGGTTGACATCCCAGGCTCAGCTATGCTATTCCTTTATGTACCTTCCCAAGGACATTTTTATTTGCTATTATCTTTCTGTTCTGTCTAGCAAGTTTTAAGTCACCCCATATCGATTGCTCTTTTTGTTTTTCCCTTTCAATCACAATTTACTTTCAGGATGTGTTTCATGGGTGAACTAGCTACTTGACCCACAGTGCTCTTCCCTAAAAGGCTATGCCAACTTTGCCCAGTCCCATTTCCTAGTAGCACCAACATGCAATCTCATTCGTGCCTGTCCTAGATACTGCAATAAGCAATTAACAGTTTGCTATTTAAATGATCACTTCCATAAGAATGTGTGCTAACAATTCTTAAAGAAGCAATTTACACTTCGGAAATGCTTGTCTCGGTGCTCTACAGGCATTCATGTCTGTAAACGTTTGAGTCCTATTTTGGGTGTCTCCTTCTCAAGAACAAAGGTTAGAGACTTGCTTCTATACACAGTCTAACTCTACCTCACCACCTTGGTGAGGAGCTTTCATTTTCCCTAGAGCATACACCATATATATATTTGCATGTATATACACTCTTTGCACAGAACACAGCATCCCTGAAAAGCACAGGGGACCCCTCACCCCACAAAACCTAAGAAAATGTGAAGGTGGAGTGAAGCAACCAACCATCTCAGTGCCACTGTTCCATTCCTATTCTCTCCCTCTGACTCTCAGCTGCTTCTGGGCATGCACTTTCCACTGCTCACCTTGCACCAGGCCTAGCAATCAGGGAATTGGTTCAGAAAATGTCAGGCACAATAAACTGACAGAAAACCAGCCCCCCTAATGGATAGTTCTTTTCTGAATTAGAGAATTTAACTTATTCTTGGAAGCATCTAGTGAGGGTACATCGGGCAGAAGGGAGGGAAAAACCCCTCACGTAACTGAGAGTAGGGACAGGCAGTGGGAGCTAAATCACTCTCCTTTGGTGAGAGCAAGCAGTGGGACTGATTTAGGTACATGTAGGACTTCAGCCTAAACTGGTGGGAACCCAGTTTGTGGTGTTATGCCTTGTTTAACCAGACAGCACCACCCCCAGTAAAACCCATACCTTGCAGTCCAGGTTACAGGTCACATAGCTGTGTTTTCATTTCCAAATAAATTTCAACCTTCTTTCCCAAACATGTAACATAAGAATCTAAGATTTTAGGCTAAAAGTAAATTGTGGTTGTTAATACAGTTCATGAATGACAAATTAATTAATGCTTGAATTTACTTAAAACCCAAGTCCACTAGGATCATTTTCCACATAAATAAAGCACTCCAAAAGCTCCATGGGAGGGAACTACTCAGAGTGATAACAGAACTGTGCTTTATTTGTTACAGCTGTTCCTTTACAGTACCTGAATCCAGACACAAATTCCATCGTTTCTGAAACAGTGGTTCACACACTGAGCCCAAAACGTGTGTTACCAGGGCAGGTATAATTAATTGTAGCAGTGTAATAAACTGTATGATTGCCTGGGAAATCAAATCCCCTCGAAAGGTGGCAAGGCCAAGTCATTCCTTTTGGTAACTCTGTAACTTAATGTGGAGCAAAAACTATGCAACACTATCCAGTCTACTGCAAAAGGAAGTTCGAAAAAGCTGGGGGTGAACTCTGGGAGGTTGTTGGTTCTCAGGTCTTGTATTAGGTTGAGCCATAAGTCAACATTTCAAACAAAATGCAGTTGGTTATATGAGAGTGAATTGCAAGAGGTTTTTTACTATATATAGTATGGACTCGAGCTTTTTTCTTCTTTATGATGTACACAGAAACGTCATATGTGAATACATTTGTATGCCATTTTTCTCCCTTTCAATTTTTTTTTAATACGTAATAAATTTGAAATGTATCTACAGTGTTTGGAAGTGTGCGATCCATCACTGCCAGAGCACAGGTACTTCAGCAGTCACAACACCTTAACAAATACCTGCTCTTTGTCGCGGTGCAGAACTCATTGTATTCATTTCCGACGCTAGACTTGTCCTTGGGAAAAGCAGCCCAAACGCACCCTAAACCTCCCGACTCTGGCTCAAAGCACCTGCTGTGAGAAACAGTCTTCACTGCAAAACCTGTGAAAACAAACAAGCTCCATTCCGAGTAACAAGGGGCACTCGACATTTAAAAACACAACAAAAGCAAAGGGAAGGCAGCAGGCCGAGCTGTGCCGTCCCACCCCCGCCCCCAGCGCTCCCCGGACCGGCCCCTCACGGAGCCCCGCCCCCCCTCCCCGCTCTCGCGAGATGGGCGGCGCGCGCGGGGAGGCGCGGGAGCGGCGCGGCAAGATGGCGGTGGAGTCGCGCGTGACGCAGGAGGAGATCAAGAAGGAGCCGGAGAAGCCGATCGACCGCGAGAAGGTGCCCGGGCCGGCGGGGGCGCCGCGCCTCGGCAGCCCTCACGGGCCGGGGAGGCCGCGGGCCGGGGAGGGGGCGTGGCGAGCGGCCCCTCGTCCTCCTCCCTGTCCCTGCGGCCCCTCGTCCCGATCCTCATCCCTGCGGCCCCTCTTCCCGATCCTCATCCCCGCGGCTCCTCATCCTCGTTC
>VWZF01004533.1:529552-551196 GCA_013396755.1 Sclerurus mexicanus | reverse complement strand
CCCCGCAGCCCCCTATCCCGATCCCTATCCCCGCGGCCCCTCACCGCCGCGTCTCCCCGCAGACGTGCCCACTGCTGCTTCGCGTCTTCACCACCAACAACGGGCGGCACCACCGCATGGATGAGTTCTCCCGCGGCAACGTGCCCTCCAGCGAGCTGCAGATCTACACCTGGTGAGTCCGCACCTGGCCAGGGCAGCGCGGCGTCGCCCGGCCCAGGTGCCGGCGAGAGTCGGCGGTCACCACCCAGAGAAAAGGGTGGAGGAGTTTTTGCTGCTGCTGGAGTAGAGCGGTTCTGGCTGTGCCCTGTCGGCTGAGAGGGGCATCCCTGGAGGCACAGCTGGGTCTGCACGCTGAGGCTTGGTGTGGCTGAACTGCTTGGTTACTGGTGCCTGTAATCGGTGGCTTGTGCTGTGGCCTTTGTTATCACAACGAATCTGTCCAACGCAGCACTTAAATTTTGTTCCAGCAGCCCCGTTTTTCCAGTATAAATAGTTGTCCCAGGAGGCATGAACTGCTTTGTGAATGGTTTGTTGGTTTAACTCAGACCTTCTTGGGAGTGTTTCTTTTTGTGTGGTCAGGTAGCTGTGCTTTAACAGGGAACTGCTTTTTGTTAGTTTCAAATTTGTTTGGGAGTACTGGGTTAGTCTCTGTTACAAATGTGTTAGGTTTTGTTAGTAGTATTTTGGAGAATGCCTTTGAAAATGAATTGTGCTCATTTTTAAACCTTTTTCTTTCATGGTATCTGGCACAGTGTAGTTGAATAAATCCATTTTTGTGGCTACCAAAGCATGCAGTTCTAATTTACTTCTAAGTGGGATTTATGGACTCTGTCCAGACTATTGGTGGTGTCTGAGCTGTTTGCCATCTGCGGAAGTCAGAATGGGCATTGTCTGTCAACACACTGCTCCTTGGTTCCTTGAAGCTCAGAGTGAGGGTAGTCTGTATAATTAGAGATGCTTTAGTTGCTATTATTGAGTCCTTTTGTTCTTGAAATTCTGGAAATGAGCTTTAGCCTTGCTCTGGTTGAAGGCTGCGAAAAGAAGTGCTGCCTGCCAGGACAGAAATGGAAAACTATTAATTTTTTTCTGCTTTTCTTACATTTACTCTGATATTCAATGAACTATTTTAATGTAGATGTCAACTTAGGTAAGGACGCTCTTAAACACTGTGCCTTGTATAAATGCATTAATCCTTTAAAAAAAAAAAAGGTCCTGCTATTTAAATGGTGACTCTTCTTAGAGACCTGGAAAAGCAGATGTTGAAATGTATGCGGAGGTGAAGAGACTTGTCTTAATATTGTGGTTAATCAGACACTAGTTAGAAGCTCCATTTGCATTAGACTGTGCTGCCTACAGTGTACAGTAAACGGTGAATTTTCCCAGGTGTTATAACCAATAACTAGAGCGACTTCACATGATTTAACTGTTTGATCAAAATGTGTTTGTTGTGGGGTGCAGTTGTGAAATCAGTGGCTCCCTGTGTAGCTGACATGTAGGATCTGACCCTCAGGTATGGATATACGGGTATGCAAAGGCAAGGAAACTTATGGTTGAGTTGTAGCAATTTATTCATTCCATCTTAAATGTTTTGGGAAGCCTTTTTTACTCTTGCTTTTGAGAATCTGAAGCACTCTGGTTTGTTTGTTTAATCTAGGATGGATGCAACTCTGAAAGAGCTGACCAGCTTAGTGAAAGAAGTTTACCCAGAAGCACGGAAGAAGGGCACACACTTCAATTTTGCAATTGTTTTTACAGATCTCAAGAGGCCTGGGTATAGGTAAATGGCATTTCTTCTTTGGGTTACTAGAAGACTTTGGGCACCAGAGCAGTAAATTATTATTCATTAGTATTGATTTTTAAGTTCAGAACCCACATACAAAACTTCTGAAGTTCTATGTGACGATGACTACACACTCTTAAATTATGCTTGGTGACCATCACCATTATGTGTTCCCAAAAAAATGAATCCATGTCCTTGAAGGCTTTGGTTGCTTTATTGGCAATCAGCTGGAACATGGACCTCCAGATGGAGGTAGTGCTGTGTAGGTAGGTCTTGCCCTGAGTTATAGCAGTGATCTTGTTGCAGGTGTCTCTCTTTCAAAGTGGCATGAGCTAACCTTTGTCAGCATCCAGTAGATATCCCCTGCTCTGGAATCTTGTTCTGTGTCTGTATGGAAGGGACCAAGGGGTTCGTGCTAGTATTTAACATAATAGGGTAGAAGGTTCCCCCAGACTCCGCCCTGTCAGAAAGTGGATTGGTGGAGCTTTTCTTGGTGCACCTGGTTCTGCAGACCAAAACCCCAGCGTCTTGTGTACGCAGCCAAGTGCTGCATGCAGTGCAGAGGATGCCATGGGAAGGGGGTTATGAGCCGATACTGTTAGTGTTTTGACATGTGGAAAGACTGGGCACTGATCACTAACTTGCATTTCCTCTGCTGCTCACAGGGTGAAGGAGATCGGCAGCACCATGTCCGGTAGGAAGGGCACAGATGATTCCATGACATTGCAGTCTCAGAAATTCCAGATAGGAGACTACTTGGATATAGCAATCACTCCTCCAAATCGCGCACCACCCCCGTCAAGCCGCATGAGACCTTACTAAGCTATTGCTTCTTTGTATGATTACATATTCTGTTTATTCCTACTTGCTGTTCTAAAGCAGGCTTATTTTTTTGCTTTTGTTGCTAAGCACCCGAAGACAAAGCAGAGCATCAGAAAGTTAACTCTTAAACCTTACCTTTTAGCTTATTTGTTTAGAAGAAACACTTACCTTTAGCAGCGCCATCATCCTACCCCTGATTGTTATAGCTCCAGTAGTAAGCTAGTGTGTACAGTGTTTCAAGGCTTCCATGAAATATGACCAGGAGGATTACAGGTGTTCTGTAGTTCTCTTTTGTTTGGAATAAAGATCGATGTTATTAATCTTTTGATAGTGTGGTCGTGTATTGAGGCTGTGTTAAAAATTACTAATGAAGCTGTGAGGTGTTGAGAGTGTTTAGCAGTCAGCTTCTTGAATGGGAAAATGGAGGAGGGGATATGTCAGGGGTCTCAGTTGTGCACAGGGAAACTGGGATGTGGGTCTCTGCAGTGTTGCCTAGTAAGTTCTTGAGGAGCAGGATGAAGGGGTGACCTATGTCCCACCAAAACAGTGCACCGTGGGGGGATGGGGCCTGTGGCTTCTTAGCTCAGTGCTTGCCAGTTTCTTCTGCCACTGCAGGGGCAGATGTTGAGACACACAGGTGTCTCTGGTCTTTGGCTGACCAGGAGCATCCAGCTGGTCCAGGCAGAGCCAGGCGCTTGGCTACTGCACGGTGAGCCCCTGTGTGCTCACAGAAAGGCAAGAATAGGAGAAGAAGCTGTAGCTGCTCCTTAGAGCCTTCACCTTTCTCACCTGAGGCCTGAGCAGAGGCTAAGACTGGATTAAGTGTTCCTGCCTGCTGAGGACAAGGTGTGCTTTGTGTCATGAGTTGGGATCTATATGTATTTTTTTTTCTCTCTCAGGAGTCCCTCGGTGCAGTATAGCTTGAGGGATTTTAGATTCAGTTCTGCCTGTGGCTTACTCTGCTGTCCCCCTTTCTCTGGCTTCTAGGTTAAGGAGTTGCAGTTTCAGCCTTCATGAATGTCTCATTTGCAGAATCACCTGCATCTGAGTCACTTTTCCCTGGAAGACTGAAAAGTGTTCCCCACCCTCTTTTAAAGAGAGCTCAAGAAAATACACTATAAATACTGCTGACAGAGGACTGAGCCAGGAAGTGGCAATGGAGCTGCTCTAGTGTGGCCGGAGTTGGGATGGGTGGGATGTTTTGCCAGGGTGGTGTCACTTCTGGTGTGAGGGGGAGGTGCTCCACAATAGTGCTGTTGTAAGGGACAGGTCAGTGACTTCTGTGTCACCAGGGGTAGTCTTGGTCAGGTTTGGGACCCCTGCCATCTGCCTGCTGTCTCAGCTGTCTGGTTTTTGGCACCTCACAGACCTGGACAGACAGAAAAGTGAAGACCACTGCTAAGTGGCCTCATTGATTGCCACAGGGCCTCGTCTGTCCTGCCAAATGAGTGAGGTGAGCACTGTGGTAACCAGCACGTAATTACAGAATTGCACAGCTCTCACTGAAGGCAAGGACAGACCTGCCATTAGGGGTACGCAGGAATATCGGCATTTCCACATTTTCGTGTTCAGCTTATCTCCCCAGCTGCTTTGGAATAAACATTTTGAGGAAAAAATATTTGCCCTCAAACACTTGCATTTCACACAGAAAGGTGATGCAGAAGTGAAGAGAGTTCAACTCTCTGTGCCTGTTGTTATGGGAAAAGACACTTGAGAGATCAGTGTAGTTCAGGTTAGGGGTTCCCTGCACGAAAAATGCTCTAGGCAATCCAGGGCGATGGCACCGGCTGTGAAAGCAGACAGCATCAGAGTGCTGCCTTCCAGATGTGGCAAAAGTGAAAGCTGTCACCTGCTGAGCTCCTCCTGCACAGGAGGGAATTCATTCACAGTAACAAGGTTGTGTTTATCTCTTTCAAAGCTACTAAAAGAGTTGAGGGATGTCAGTCCCTAAAAAGAGCAAAGTATCTAGAGCACTGTGGTTTGGGGATGTAAAAACACGATCTCAAAATTCATTAGCAGTGAGCAATCCCGTATGCCCAGGAAGTGGTGTAGACAACACTACATCCAGATTTGTCAATCCACAGGATTTTCTTTGTATGCAGCAATTTGATGAGGAATTTTTGTCCCTCATCAAGGCAGCTGGATGAGATGGGGTTTTTTCCCTTCTCTTTTTGGATGGTTAAAGCCCTAACAGATGCAATTCTGTTTCATGTCTGTGCTGTCCCCAGCAACCACCCTTCCAAAGCTTTTTGCCTCTCAGCTGCATAAGACAACTAGGATGACGGCTTTCAAGAAAAGGTTTCCTGGCTTTAACATTTCTCAGTGGTAAACCCCATGCACAACAGCCCAGACAGCTCTTGCCTCCTGCCCAGGCCCCACCAGGGATAACACACCTGCCCCCACCTCCCTTGCAGCTGTCCCTCCAGGCCTCACCTTGTTCCTGTCTTTCCTCAGAAGGCTATTTTTCTCTGCCTTTAATTGTTGACAAACAGCAGGAGCACTCCCTGCAGGTCTCCAGCCCCTGTGTTTCCTGGCACCTCTCGTTGCTGCAGCAAGCCCAGTGAGCTGGGGTCTGCAGCAGGGCCAGGAGGAGCACTCCATATCCTGCCTGTGGGGTGCAGCATAGTCAGATGGGGCCAGGTACAGAATCGAGGCAACTTCCTCAAATTTCTGCTTTTTTACCCTCAGTAGCACCTGCTGGAGGCTGCTTTGCTCCCATAGGTGGGGCTTTGTGTTTCTGTGTTCCTTCTGGTGTGCCTTTCCTGCCTGTCCAGGTTTGGCTTGTCTTGAAGGATTCTCTGCTTGGAACTAATTTCTTCCCCTTGTCTTATCCATCTAAACCAATGTTTTTTTCAATGTAATAAACAGAAAAGAAGGTGTATCAAAAATGCTATTTTCTTTCCACACCAAGAAATCCCCCACCATTACCTTGTCACACCTTACAGAAATATCACTGCTGCTGTTGATCATTAGCCAGGCTTTACGTTAACAGGGGGAAGAGAAAAGATTCTCTTCCCTATGCTCAGGCCTTACATTAAGGGCTCTGTTTTCACAGTCCCCTTCTGATTTCATCACCTCTCCACCACAGGTGTATACACAGCTGTAGGTATATATACACAGAAGAGACTACAACCTCAGAGGAGCAGCCATGGCCTTCCCTGAAGTGGCCACACAAACCTGATAGAAGTTCTTCTGCACCACTTCTGGGAGAGGCTGCCTGCATGTCTGGTGGAGGAACTGGTATGGGGGTTAATTACCTCCCTAGTTAAGGAGTGAGGACAACTCACTCACTCACTTTGTCGATAACCTGGGCAGCATCACACTCCTCCTTCCGGCACCATATTTGCTATCTCACTGGAGCTGGTGTGGAGATGTGAATTTTACTTTACCCTGGTCAAAAGCAGAAAGAGCCATGATGCAGTAGGAAAATATCAAGCATTATCAGCCAGTTCTCACTTTTGCAATGGAAAGTATGGAAAAATGAGGAGGTCTCCAAAACCCTATTGTGTCAGAGCAAATGGATGACAACAGCTATGATGTGTTCAAAGGACTGCACTACAATGCAACAGCTAAGGTGCAACCTGCCAAAACCAAAGCAATCCAATTACCTGCTGTTGTTGTCTCAGCCCTTGTGTCTGGACTTGCAACAGATCAGTTGGATTAAAGAGTATCAGTTCCTCCTGAGGAATGTGCCTTGTAAAACAGCTGTGTGGTGTGTGCACAGCAGGCACTGTGCCTGGCCATGGAGACCTGTCAGTGCTGAGGAGGAGATGCCTGGCTGGCATACAGGGGCAAGGTCCAAAAATGCCTAACGGCAGGGTTCAGAGGGGCTGGGGTGTTCAGGACCCTCCCTGCAGTGTTTCCAGTCTCACAGAACTGATAGGCTTTAAGTAGAGACATCCTGGCCCAAAAACTCACTTAACCTCTTCAACACTCAGCAAGAAAATCCAGTACACTCTTCAAGTGACAGCTTCAAGGACTCCTGAGCAAGCTCCTGAGTGCTGGCTGAAGCATGAGCTCTCTACGCCGTGCTTCAGGCAAACCGAGTCAGTGTCTTCAGACTTGAGGGTCTTTAACAGGGGCCTTTGGCTGAACCACTGCATGGGAGAGCAGGAGGCTTATGCTAAGAAAGGGAGAAGGGAAGCACATGAATATAGAAGTACTAAAGGTATGAAATACAGCCCACCAGCACCACAGCAGCCTACAACGGCCAGGAACAAAACGTACAACCCTGCACCTACAGGGCCCTCTTCCAAGGGTGAGGTTCATCTTAGCAGCCCAATTTGTACACAACCACCCAAGCAGTTGTCCCAGGGAGGGGGAAGGGGAGTTTGTGAGAAGGAATGTTGGGTGGTGGGGTGAAGAAGACAAATTGCTTCAGCTGCCACTGAAGAGCTGATGGAGAAACAGCGTTACGCAACCTTACCAAAGCAGCTGGCCAGACTGGATACAAGTCACCCAGCCAGTGAAGGAGGATGTCCTGGCTCCCACTCCCTCATCCTTTCCCTTCTCATGCCTCAATAACCATCAGTGCCTTTGCAGGCAGACAGTGATTTGGGTCAGTGGAGAGTCCATGAACAATTTCATCCTGGAAAACGGTAATTAGTTCCTGGTGGTTGGGCAAGCAAGAATGGATTCCCCTGCAGCCACAACTGCACAGAAACAACCACCAACCTACAGAGCCGTGGCACCTGCAGCTGGGGGAGCAAAGGTGGGACCAGGCAGAAGTCCTTAGACTGGTTTGCAACAATTGGGTAAGCAATCATTAGGGAATGCAATCTCAGGTCTTTAAGCCAGGAATACATTATGCCCAAAATCATGGAAGCATTTGAACACCCTCCTGCTGGGTATTCTGCCAACTATGCTTTGCTTGGTCTCCCCCCAGGAGAAGTGCCTGTGTAACACAGCATCTTCTTCCATAGACATTTCCCATGCGTGCTCATTGGTGCTACTTTTTGAAAAAACTCTCCAATTTGAATTAGGACAGACAAGATAAGGAAGTTCATGGATCTGGTCAGCTCCCTACCATGATTTTAACTGCCCCTTTGTAAAAGTAGGTATTACTGTAAGCACAGCATGAGGTTTTACATTTAAGCTTGTAAGTAATACAGCCAGCATCAACTAAAGTCTTCCTGGCAGAAAGTTGGATTCCTGTGGACTAACACACATGTGATTCCATAGTGTGGCCACTGGATGTTGTCATTGCTCCATATAAATGCAACAATCTCTGTATTACTGTCCCACGTGGAAACAACAAGGTACTCCCAAAACAGAAGGCAGATCCACCACCAGCTACAGCTGTTGATGGAGCACATGCAACCACCATGAGTAGTGAAACATCTGAATAGTCAAGAGGAAACAAAGCGAACATTACATCTTACAGCGTTCATGGTGCTTTAAAAAGCCAAGGAAGCCTGGACTCCAGTTATTGCTCCAGTGATATGTAAAAACATCAGTAACAGCACAATGGGAGGCACCAAAAGTGATGCCTGTCAGTTATCCCTTCGACAACCATCTGGGAAGTTTCATTTCACTGTGAGATCTACATTTGTGTTCAACCTCAGGTGAGGTATTTCCCAGATAAGAAAGCACTGACCACCTTAAGGGACTTCCTTGGCAGAACTATTGAGAAGCTCCTTTGACAACAAATGGGATTGTGGAGAGAAGCTTCTGTTAGCTGACACATTTGATATACTTTAAAAAAATGAAAAAAGTCTAAGAACTACAGCAAATGAAGGAAAACTAAAGGCTATGCTTCTATGGTTACTTCCCAGATGTCCTTAAATATTGAAGTGCAATTTTATGCTGGGTTCAATCTTTTCTGACAGCAGGCTGCTGCTAAAGGATGTGACCCATTTCTCACCCTTCCTTTACATCTGATCTAGCACTCACATGGGCAGAAGCTGAGCTTGAGATTACTGTTGAAAAGGACAAACAAGAGAAAACAAAATTAATTAGCCTTTCAGTGTCTTGGCAAATGGAAAAAATCCATTGTAAAACTGCACAGCTCCTAGATTCTGTGCAAGAGAATTGGTGAAATAGCCTCTAGTGGAAGCAGCCCCCAGTTAAACTAAATAAAACACAGCACAGAACCATACTCTGAGCCAATTTTGCTTGTTTTCAGGTGAGGACAGTCTCTTACAGAACTATGTTTGCTATTTTTTTAGCTACTGTTTATCCAAATTGTACTCTCTGACAGGCCAATGCTGTTAAGAGATTCACCCCACAACAAACCAACATGTAAATTTTAAGTTCTTTTGCATCATTACCACTCTGACAGGTTATTGCATTGGTGTGAAGCAGGATAAGCTTTTCTCCAGCAGCAACAGTGGCTTAAGTGGAGTTTTACCCTTCTCCAGTGACATGGCTACATCCTTGGTTGTTCCAGTAAATCAGATGGCCACCTGTGTGAGAGAGCTGATCTGCGTAGGAGAAAAACAAAGACAAAACAAAGTGGTAAACTTTCCCTCCCCAGCTTATTTTGAATACAGATCAGTTTCCAACAGAATCACAGAATGTTGGAAGGGCCTCTGGAGATAAAACAGTCCCACCCTCCCTGCAACAGCAGGTTACACAGGAATGCATCCAGGCGGGTTTTGAATATCTCTGGAGAAGGAGATTCCGCAGCCTCTCTAGGCAGCCTGTTCCGGTGCTTTCACTTCTGTCATTTCCCACCCCAAATACTCAAACTACTCTTTAGGCCTTCCTGAAACCTAAAAGGTTGTCAAAGGTGGAGCATGACAAACTAAAACTCTTTTTTTTTTGCTGCTCTACCTCAGAGCAATTATCCTCCTATAAAAAAGAACATGAGTACAAACAATGATATTATGTGTATTAGGGTAATATTGTAGGCGAGAAAAACAAAACCAACCAGTAAAACTTCATTTCCAGATTCCAGAAAGTCTCATGCCTGTATGACAATAGCTTGAGTAGACCAGAAGATTTTAAGATTTCAGCTGTCATATGGAAGATAATTTGTATCTCATTGAATTGAATCCCTTTCATATTAGTTAATAAAATTGCTATGCACTGTAGCAGAAAATATTACTAGACAGGCAGAATGATGCAAGTGGCTTACAGTGAGAACCCCAGCACTGCTAGGTACAACTCCATGGTTCCCTAATGGAGGAAAGGACAGTGGAGTGCTGAGTTGTTCTCAACCTTAGGGAAAAGACTTCTATAAGGTCTTTGGTGAATTTTTTTAGTTGAAGATAGGGGGAATACAGCAAGGTCCAGGATGGTAGTGCTGCTTGTTCCATTTCACATTAAGCGAGAGTCTTTCAGGATATCTGGCTTTCTTCAGGACAAGAAAGTAGTCATGAAATGCTGTGAGGGAAGAATGAAGGCTGTGTAATACTTCCTGCTTAGTGCTGGTAAATCTGCCTGGCTGAAAGACTCTTGCTCTGCAGCAGAATACTTTGTACCTTTCCATGGCCACGAAATTCCAGGAGTAGGATCCACCCTACCATGTGGTTTTAATCTATGAAGATGTTGGAAGCACGTTTGGCCTTCACTCCCTGAAGGAATTGTGTAGAACAAAGAAGTGTTTTTAGAGCAAGCACCTGGCATTTGAAACAGATTTATTTAGTATCCAAAACTGTTAATCAAGCTCACAGACTGACAGATAATACATACATATTTTTAATCAGAAACTGGCATTTAAAATGACAGTGTGCTCAGGCCAGAACTAGTAGAAAATCAGCTTCTCCAGTTAATTTGATGTATGCTTATCCCAGAGAATGACTGTAATAGCAGGAAAAAGGCACCTTTACTTGCTAAGTTTGAACCAGGACAAGTCTGTCTAATCAACTGGAGAAATACTTCTGGGTATTTCTAGAGGTTTGCATATCCTGAGGACTTCAAAAGAATGTGAAGCTGAGTTCAAAAAAGCTCATTTATCCCCATCTCCTGGGACAGTTTCCCATTTCTCATGTGTTGCACGTTTGTCCTTATATAAATGACAAAATTTCAGCCATCAACAGAAGACAACTGATAAGAACAATCCCGGAGTCACTCAGAGGAATAGCCAACACCGGAAACAGCAATCTGCCTCTGATTTCTGAAAGGTTTTCTTGTGGACAGTAAAAGCACCGATAGAAAGAAAAAAATCCTAATTACTATGACTACCAGATACCAAAAGAGGGCCAAACAGCACTGAGAACTAAAGCTTGGTCAGCTATTACAAAGGCACACGTGCACTTTCAGAAGGACACCACCACTTAGAGAGCACACATGATAGCAGCACGGGGGAGTAAACAATCACCTACCTGTATGCCTGCCGGTAAATTCTTCCAGCAGTTAAAGATATATATAACTAGTATCAATTGCACAATATGTTTCCAAATAAGTCATATTCAAGACAGAGTCACCCTCTAGGGCTACAGAGAATCTAGATGCATAGCACCTGATACTGTGTAGATGTATGTTAACGAAGAAGCCACGTGGGAAACGCCTGTCTGACAGGGAAGTAGCAGTGAGCCCAGGGCAGGAATGTGTCAGGTATGTCTCAGCACTGCAGAACTGACTGAAAGCACAGAAGTGCTTTAAACAGTCAAACAGGAGTTACTCTTCCAATAAAAAAAGACTTGTGTCTGTTGAAGATACCAAATATTCTTGAAGTACTAGACTTCAAACTCAGCTCTGAAGAGATGTAAAGGGTCACCAGAACAGCCAGATACACCCACTTTTTTGGGCAATATACTGAAATTTCCCTCTGTGACAACCTCAACTACACTCCCTACAGCCTACTGCAAATGCAAGCCCACACAACAAACAACTGAACTACTACCTCATACATGAATCTCCATTTCTCTTTGAAGCATAATATATTTTAAAACTCTCAACACATTTTGCCAATAATGTCAGTAGAAAATTAAGAACAAGTTGTTAGTTCAAACAAGTTCATCCACATCATGGATAAAGCATTTTTCTCCATTGAAAAAGCTTTTTCTTCATATGGCTCTTTGTTCCCACCAGTATTTCCTTTTGCTTTTTGAACTTGTTATGATTCAGTGATAAGATCCATGAATATGAAGAAGTCTCAGCACGGTCTTCAGCTTGATTTCAGATGTTTGGCTTGAAAACTCCACAATATTCTCTGCAAATATATCCAGATAAGTTCATGAGCTTATTCAATCATATTCTGAATTAGCAGAAGACACAAATATTGAAAACTTGTCCTTTTTTATCTTTATCTAACAAAAAGAAGGGTTAGCTAAAGTGAGAGCTTTGCTCTATTTGACTACTCAAATGGATTCCAACTCCCAAGTATAGCAAGATACCAACTTCTATCCGTCTCAATTTGCTTTGTTGTGATTATTATTTGACTCCATACATGTTACTTGTACCTCTTACCTAAATAAACTGTACAGGCTCCAAGTTTAACAGATAATCCACAAGCATAATATGTATTACATTGAATCAGGAATAGCTAAACTTGATAAAGTTGTCATAAAAACTTATTTATATTCAAATTGATGTCATTCTTTATAAAGCTATTATTCCATTGTTCAAAGATTACTCATTGTAGCTTTGCATTTCTAAGAATTTTGTCTTTGCCAAAACAACTGTGAAATCAGTTCTCACATATACTTTTCTTCAAATTCCATAGTTTTATTGCCTAAATTTACTCAGAAGAACACATTCACTGGTGCTTTGATTGCTACGAAATAAAATATAAATATAGATAAACCAGTAAAACTCTACCTTCCTTTTTTTTTTAAAAGTCATGAGGATTCAAACACACAATCAACTATAACATTTGTTCTTTACAAACAGGCAGATACCATGCCAAAACCCAGTTATTTAGTCACAGAAGCAAGAGTTATTATGGTAGATGAAAGCAAGCAGCTGCATCGATTTCTAAATGAATGAAAGCATCTCTGTAGCTCCTACAAATTAAACTACCTAACCAAATTTGTAAAATGCAATCATACCTGTTCTCTTTGTTGCAGTAATCAGTGGAATCACTTTCATATCTTGTAGTACTTCCTGCCTTGGTCTCCATTTCCTTGGCTTTAGAGGAGTGTACCTTATGATTATACTTGGACAGAATCTACAGGAAACATCAAATGGTATTAAAAAGAATTATCTAAGAACTTAAACCAGATGGATTACAGATAGAACTAAGCCATTTTAGTTTTACTATTTTGATATTAAAATTATTTAGGGGAAAAAAAAGTATATTAACTGACCTGTAGAACATCATCTGGTATTCTTGTTATTTCTGGAGGTGGAGGAGTATCGAGTAACTGGTCATAGTGTTTTATTGTGGGAGGGGAAGGGTCCCCCAAATGTTTAAGATACTCATCAGGGCTCACAGCAAAAGGAATGCTACCTTCTTTGTATTGTTTATCTGTTGCACCATTCTTTGTCACCGACTCAGTCTTTTCCCCCACCTTTACCTCCTGCTGCAAAAGAGGTATTAAATGTCTTCAGTTAATTCACTTATGATAGGTAAACTATTTAGTAAATGTTCTTACTAAACTACATTAGAAAGAACTTCTATAGTGACATAAATAAAAATAGTATTGGAAAAGAATCCCAAACGGACATTTTAAAAACAGCTTATGGCAAAGTGTGTGAAAACATATGTAACTCCTATTTACTACCTTAGCTTCTGTTTTTAGCCATCTTGTTTGAAAATCTGGAAATGGTGGTGTTGCTGTATAGCTGGGAAGAGGCAGTTCCTTCATCTTTGGTGACCTTGTCTGAAAATCTGGATGCTGTGGTGTCACTGTATTACTGGGAAGAGGCAGTTCCTCCTTTGCCTCTGGTGACCTTGTTCGAAAATCTGGACGCTGTGGTGTCACTATACGACGGGGTAGAGGCAGTTTCTTTGTCCCTGGTGACCTTGATAACACCTTACTATTTTTTTTGGAAGAGACCTTCACATTAGGAGTACAGAACATAAGTTCCATAGGAGAAGCCATCCAGTCAGCTGCTGATAGTAAGAGTGAGCGAAATATAAATAAAAATATATACACACACGTATAAATATTACCAGTTCCAGTTTCATTTCTAAGTCTAAGCTTTCCATAGATTTGCATATTATAAAATGCCTGTATAATTTTAGCTGATATTTTTTGTTTGATTCATCCAAATTACAGTATTCCTTAAAAGCAGCAAATACAAAAAACCCTCAAATCATTGTAGTTCCACTACTGAATGTAACTGAAGAAGTCCAGCTTAAATCAGCATTGCATTACCTTCTCACGTATCCAATCGATTCTCTGTTTGTTCCAAGATTTTCAGACTCTTAAAAGAACATACTTTTCCACTCAAAGAAGTTTACTCTTTGTCATTACTCTTGAAAGACTTAAATTACTGTCTCACTAGCCTCTTTCAAAGCAGTTTCTTTCCTGTCTTTAAAGGGATCTAATGGGTATTCTCAGAAAAAAACCGCAAAAGACTAAGTTGGCAAAGCAGTATTTTTATTTCAAATAAGGATAAGCTGCAGTTTCAAAATTATTAATTCTTCTGTATAATTCCAGTTGGATATGAGTAGAAGAACAAGGATGGATTTATAATGAAGTGAGAAACTTCCCCACAGAAGCCATCAACATTTCATTTTTAGACATTACTACACAGACAGTGACTGGGCCTGAATTAACTATACTTAACCTGAAACACAACTGAACTTTACTGTGTGTTTAGAATGCATTTACACATGCATCCTATAAAAAAGTTCATATGTATATTTATTTCACATATTTTTAACTTACCTTTCTTAGCTCTCACATTTGATTTTGACACAGAAGTAACCATGGTTTCCTTGGGTGTCATTTCTGGCACATTCCCTCCATTATCACCTTTCTTAACTGACCTGAAAACCAAACCCCTCAATTAGCTCTCAAGTATTATCAAGAAGTCACAATTAAAGGAATACTGTCAATCTGATCACTTTTCTAGTATTCATTCATCAATATGCAAGTAAAAAAGTAATTTTCTCAAAGATGATTTTTTAATCTACGATTCTGCTGCAGCAATTCTAATATGCAAACGCTCAGTCCAGCAACAAACCATCAGATACACTGAGTTCTCTATCCAAGGCATTAGAAAAAGAAACCAAAACCAGAACAACCAAACAAAGAGATGTTCAGGGTAGGACAGATGTCCCAGATGATCAGTTCCGCGTTGGGAGTACAGTTATTTTATTTTGAATTGCCTGTTGCCTACAAAATTCCAACCAACAAGAGGAAATATTTTTTGCTTTAAAACTAGTAAGAGTATTGTGAACACTAGAATATATTTGAATACAGTTTTTAAGTTTGAATAAGATTATCTTAATCAAATACTATAGAGCTTTAGAGTCATTATGGTATTTATATATATATTTACATTATGGTATTAGCTATTTAAAAAGAGAAATCCCAAAATTATTTCAAAGGAAAATGCAGTGATTTCAGAGTGAAAAGCCACTTAATATGAATTCCTCAACACTGGAAAATGAAATTTTTAAAATTATTTTTTCACATCCAAGATATTCTAGTGGAAGGATGGCATATGCAGTTAAGAGGCATATTACCAGGCAAAAAAAGTGGAAGCTCACCTAAACTATACACAAAAGTGTGTCTATAAGAAAATTACTTTAAATGTTCAAAAAGTTATCTTAACTATGAGAACCAATTTAGAGCTTCTCTACAAAATGCCTAAGTTTAAAAAAAACCAACAAACCATTTTGTATATTTTACTTCAATGAACACATCTCAACTTTTGGGTTTAAAAAAAAAAGAAGTCACTTTTCAAGTCAGATTTGCCTTGGAAGTATTATAGATATCTGAAACCATCTAATTTTTAGTTTCTACAATGAGAAGAATCAGTAGAATTTTTAAAGTGGTTTTCATGAATAAGATTGTTTCTTGAACCATTTCTCTAAATATCAAGTATTTCGCTAGTCGGCTTTTAGAGTTGAACATGTTGCTAATACTAACTATAAAAACACAACCTATTAACTATCTTTACGTTACCTTAGAAGTATAGAAAAATAGTTATACTGCTAAGGTGTTCTATACATCACTGCTGCAATTTTTTTTCTTTAGAACAGTGAAAATTTGGAGATGTCTTTTCAAGAGAAGAGCAAAAAAGGGCAAACTTTGTGAGGTGTGGCTTATATAAGAGACAATACAGTGCTTCTTCAACGAGGCATTTTACTGAATGCTTTACAAGTTGTTTTCTGTTTGTATTCCTGAAGCTTCTGAAACCTTTAAATTGTGGAGTCTCTACTGCAGACAACACATCCCCAGATCCAAACCCATGGCTAAGGAAAGCAAAAGATCACAGATTATACTGTGCATTTTCCCTTTGTAAATACATTTTGTATGGAAGATTCTTATTGTGGCACACTAAAGCGAAGGAGCATACAGGATGTATTTCATAGCAGCATTTGCCACTGAAACGTGAAAAGATGTGTAGAGAACTGAATAAAGACACAGGACTAACCAGCTGGCAGATAACAACCTGTCACCCACTTGAAGACAAAGAGAAGGGCAGTAGCAGAAAGAAATTAGTACACCAAATTCAGTAGAGAAACAATCTGAACTTCAGTAACTTACTTACTTTTTCATTGTCTGAGGAGTTTTATGCATAAGCGACATCGTATAATCTTCATTCATACACATGGTATGCTCACTAATGCCAAAGTGTTCAAGTTTTGGTGTTACACACTCATAATCATCCATCTTCAGCCTACATTTTGGTGTTTTGGGCAAAGTACGGGGGGTTTGCATTTTCAGTGGAGTCTCATTCTTTGACTTTTGTTGATGTGCATGTGTTGTTTGCTGTGTTTTCACTGCACTCCAAGGCCTGGAGAAAGCATACTGTGAAAGACCAAAATCAGAAAGCTGGGGGTCGCACAGTGGGTTTTTGGGCAATGGTGGCTTCTCAGTAGAAGTGGGAGGATGGAGTATATCCTTTGCTTTTTCTTCATCAGATTTATTCTGGCCAGACACTGTTGATTCATTATTAACTTCTTCCTCCTCTTCTTTTTAAGAAAAGAAATAAAAAAAAATTATATCAGAATTTCTGTTTTAAGAATTTATAAAATAAATGAGGACACCTCCCCAGTATTCAAAATGTTTTATTTATTATTGCAAAAAACAGATTCCTTCTTTCATGAAGGACTGAACCTGACACTGCAACACATATCAAAAGCTCCTATCAGGCTAAGCTATATTGATAATATAAGTCACATATTTATTGAATTTCACTCTGCTGGTAATTATTTCTAGTGAAAATTAAACGGAAAGATTTTTACACAAGAGTATTTTTCATAGAATTCATTTCTGTGCATGGAGATGAAAATGCTTTTGGGGAAAGAGAAAAAGGCTGCACACAGTACTAGAATGCCCATTCTTCAGAAAAACAGTATTGAAGGTAGGTTATGAAACAGGAATTAAAAACTTGTGAAGGAAGGTAGTTTTTTAGATAATAAGAGTCCACTGCAAAAATATGTAAATGTGTAACTTGTACATTTTTGGAGTTAGAGAAACTGCAACACCCAAAACATTTATGAATTTCTGCATGATGTAATAGGTGAAGGACAATGAAGCTGGTGAAGGGAGCACAAGCCTTTGAGGAGTGCTAAGGGACCTGGGGTTGTTTAGCCTGGAGAAGAGGCTCAGGGGTGACCTTATCACTCTCTCCAACTACCCAAAAGGAGGTTGTAGCCAGGTGGGGGTCAGTCTCTTCTCCCAGGTAACAAGTGACAGGACAAGAGGACACAGTGTTAAGCTGTGCCAGGGGAAGTTCAGGTTGGACAGTAGGAAGAATTTCTTCACAGAAAGGGTGATTAGACATTGGAATGGCCTGCCCAAGGAGGTGGTGAAGTCACCGTCCCTGGAGGTGTTTAAGAACAGACTGGACATGGCACTTGGTGCCATGGTTGTGTTGACATGGTGGTGTTTGGTCATAGGCTGGACTCAATGAATCTCAGAGGTCTTTTCCAACCTAAGTGATTATGTGACTCTGCAAAGTGAGTAGGGAGGGAGGCTATTTACAGTAATAATTTCTTTTTATGTGCATTGGTATTACGTATTCAGACGCACTAAACTGAAAAATACATCCTGAAAAATAAATTAACCTTGTAGCTCTGTTTGGAGACTTCTTTAAAGGCAGAGAGAATACAGGAAGGAAGGTACTATAAAAATCAGAGCCTCCTGCCCTATCTTTGTAAAACAGCTGTAGTAGCTTAACTCAGATGTGAATATGGTCCATGACCACAAAACAAAATTGGGATGGGATAACGCTCAGGGAAGGTGAAGGCGTGCTCTGGCAAAGGCTTTTTGAAAACTCACTGCACCTTTTGTACCTAAAGGGGTATGTGTAGTACTGACAGCTGTAGTAGTTTAAACTCATGTCACATCCGGATTTTTCAGACAGGTGTGTGTGCATTTTCTGACTGGATTAAGGATCTCCCTCCTTTCCAATGATCAAGCTACTACTGCTTGTCACATGTCACCTAATCCCTGTACATAATTCTCCTGTCCCATTTGTGCTGTGGAACACATTATTTTAGGATTATCTCTATGTGATTTAAGTTATTGGAACCATCACATATGAATAGGAACCAATTGAGGTGCATCTACAATACTTTCTCAAGTATGAGAAGCTGAAGCAGTGTAATTCCCTGTGTTACAAAACCATGCTTGCTAACATGTTTTCTGAGTATAATTATTACTGAAAAAACCCCCAACAATCAATACGCAGTAACATAAAGCCATGCCAGGAGACCTAACTTCAAGTGTTTCTGTTTTAACTTATTCTTATGGCACCAACCATAATGAAATCTTTTACCCTCTAGATTATTATAAAGCAAATAATGTAGATGTACTTGATCTCTTAACTAGTAGAAATATACACATATCTAAAGAGAAACATTTTATAAAACAGTATTTTTCCACACATTCTGTATTGCTAGGAAATATTACCTGTGGAGTCTTTGACATGTGGTTTGTAGCCATATTTCTGGAACAGCTCTCTTATTTTTCCAAGGTCTGCTGCATTTCTCTGCATCAATAATTCACTTGCCTTCATAAAATCATGAATGGCTTGTTTTTTAGAACAACTCGTACCAAGACTGGCACTAACAGTTTCCTTTGGGGGTAGAGAGGGGAAGGGAAAAACAGAAATAATGGTTTTCAAATCACCACATGACAGCGGTTTAGACACGAAACGCTTTGGGAATAAGTATTCAACTGCAATTCAGATGAAGATAAGCAGCTAATTTAAGTCTTATCTATATCTGAAAACTATCTGGTATATATACCTATAGAATATCAGGAATTTATGTAGGCCATGAGTGTATAAAAACTTAGAAAAGTTAAATTATGACAGTTTGCAGTATAACTACTTACTGGTAACCTTGCAAACAAAAATATATGCTTATACTCCATAAAAAATATGAGATAACAGAAATTACTTTGGACTCTTACTCCACACGTACAAAGAGTTAGTTCAGAGTGGAAGGTAAACCTCAAATTTATAACATAGCTTATTCCTCAATTATTTCTACACTTGCTCATTTCTATAATCCATTTTTCCCACTTCTGTGTAAGAAACAGAGAACGTTCTTCAAAAGTTTAACTGAATGGCTGAAGGTACTGAAACTTCTGTGAAGATTGACTTTATTCGAAGGGCTAGCCATTGAACACAAGCAAGCTTACCTCTTCAGTTGGAAGCTTCTGCTCCTGAATCCTTCTCCTCATACATACACCTTGGCACAGCTACAACTTCCCTGTTACCTTTGTCCCCTGCTGACATGAGTGACAATAGTGGCTGCAAACTAATAAACACTGCTAAACCTACTTTGAGCCATCCACAAGTTTTTGGGCATCACCCCAATATCCAAGGTCATTATGAGGACTTGGAGGTAAGTGAGTAAAAATAAGGGTCATAACTGCTGAATAAGAATTGTGGCTTAATGATTGAAACAGAACCAAAAGTTTATGGAACATGCACACACCTCCCACAAATCCACAGGTTTTCAAGAAGGAAATGAATTAAGATGTTACCTTCAGAGCCTTGACTTCACAATGGAGGTCATGCAAGACTCTTACTGGAGATTCATCCTCAGAGTCTTTGAAATGCATGTTCACATAAAAGAGTTTGGGAAGAAAAAAGGGTGTATTAATGTTTGAGCATGCAGATACATTCTGCATCAGATTGCAACCTCCTATATTAGTGGAGAGAAACCGGACGTGATCCATCCATGTGTGCTCAGAGCCCAGAAAGCCAATTGTATCCTGGGCTGCATCAAAAGCAGCGTGGCCAGCAGGTCAAGGGAGGGGATTCTGCCCCTTTACTCTGCCCTAGTGAGACCCCACCTGGAGTGCTGCATCCAGGTCTGGGTTGCCCAGCACAGGAAGGACATCGACCTGTTGGAGCAAGTCCAGAGAAGGCCACCAAGATGGTAAGAGAGATGGACTGTCTATCCTACAAGGAAAGGCTGATAAAGTTGAGATTGTTCAGCCCGAAGAAGAGAAAGCTTTGGGCTGATCTAATTGTAACCTTCCAGTACCCGAAGGGAGCGTACAAGAAAGATGGAGAGAGACTATTTACAAGAGCATGTAGTGATGGGACAAGAGGGAACAGATTCAAACAAAGAGAGAGCACGTTTAGATTACTTATTAGGACAAAGCTCTTTGTTGTGAGGGTGGTGAAGCACTGGAACAGGCTGCCCAGACAAGCTACGGATGATGCCGCATCCCTGGAGGTGTTCAAGGCCAGGCTGGATGGGGCTCTGAGCAACCTGAAAGGTGTCCCTTCCCATGGCAGGGGAGTTGGAACTGGATGATCTTTAAGGTCCCTCCCAATCCAAACCATTCTATGATTCTATGATATTAGAGATGTTGGAGTTGTATGTTAGAGGAAGAGGGAAAACCAAAGAGAGACAGAGAAAAAAACAGAGACAGAGAAAACAAAAGAAAACTAGTTCCTATTGGGTACCTCACACCGGAAGAGATTGCTCTTTGTACAGTGTGTTAAAATCCACAAAGAAACTGCCCAGGCTTCCATTTTAATGTTGCGGCTAATATGGTAGAAATTAATGTATGGCAGATGTTGATACAATAGGCAGGTCCCTGGGCTGACAAGAACTGTTTATGTTAAAATTTTATCCTTAAAGAGCTTGAATAAAATTGAAAAGAAGTGATATAGACAGCACTGAAAAACACATAGCAATAGAAAGCTGAATATTTCCACCGTATTTGCACATGGGCAGATGCATTGCTCTCTTACACAACACATCAGTTGTTACTTCTTTCACTGGAAACCGAGGCCAATGCAAATACTGTAAAAGAGGACACCTGCTACGTGACCAGACATGACACAGTGATAAACACAACTGGATGCCTGAGCTATCTGTGCAGAGAGAGAAGTGCCCAGCAAATGTTTTCCTGTATCAGCCCATGTAAAGAAGCAAAAGACCACGATGCCCATTTTGCCCCATTCACCCTGTTTTTGTCTGTGACAAAAACCTCACCTACACATCTGTGCTGGCTTTGGCTGAGGTAGAGTTAATTTTCTTTGCAGTGGCTGGTATGGGGGGCTGTGTTTTGGGTTTGTGCTGAACACAGGGTTGATAACATGGAGAAGTTTTTGTCGTGGCTGAGAAGGGCTGACACAGAGCCAAGACCTTTCCTGCTCTCTGTACTGCCACGCTGGTGAGGAAGCTGGGGGTGCGTGGGAGGCCGGGGGGGACACAGCCGGGACAGGTGACGCCAGCTGACCAAAGGGATATCCCAGACCATATGGCATCACGATCGGTGTATAAAGGTGTGGGGAAGGAGGAGGAAGCGGGGGACATTTGGAGCGATGGTGTTTGTCTGCCCAAGTCACCGCTACGTGTGACGGGGCTCTGCCGTCCCGGAGACGGCTCAACACCTGCCTGTGCGGGTTTTCCCCCCTATTAAACTGCGCTCATCTCAACCCACTAGTTTTCTGGCTTTTAGCCCTCCTCCTCTCCTCCCCGCGGTGCCGCTGCTGGGCCCGGCCGCCCGCTCACGAAGGAGCTCGGAGGCACGCCGACACCAGGAGGACCCCCCCC
>VWZF01004533.1:476649-529476 GCA_013396755.1 Sclerurus mexicanus | reverse complement strand
CCGGCTTGCGGGAGAACAGCCCCACAAGCAGCCGGGTGGTTACGGAGAGGTGCGTTCGTTCGGCGCGCGGGGGGGTGGTTCCACCGAAAAAAAAACTGGAGCAGCGGTTTTATGCGTTGTATGTGTTACGTGTTCATAAGCCCCTCCTATATGTACGCTGTTGCCGAGAAAAGGCGAGTTTGTTTTAATCAGTTCTTGGAAGTTGTTTCCGTGTCTCGCCCCCTCGCTCTTCCTCCCCGTTCCTGCGTGTTGCCCTGGTGGCCGTCCGTGGGGATGAGGGCCGCATGTCTTCCTCCCTTCGTCCTTCCCACCTCTGGTCCGAAACTCGCTTAGGCCAGTTTCCCTGGCAGGCACTGGAAGAACCTTTTGTTTCTTACAGCGTCTTATCTGTTCTTGTAGCCATTTACGGCCTCAGGTGTGCAGTCTGTCCTTGTAACTTCAGCAAAAGTTCTTTCTGTTACTTCTGTTTACGCTTTCAGTGTTAGTTCCCTCAGTAACTTATCTCTGCTCAGTGTTAGTACCTTGTTAACACCTTATATCACCCCCGCCGTGTGAAGTGGTCGGCTGGATTCCCCGGTCGCAGCGCCCAGCGTGTGTCAGTGCTTTCCACGTTCGGCAGCTGGTCTAATGCAGGATGTGCTCTTCTCTACCCACCAGATCGCTCGCGGTCAGAATACAGCACGAGGTGATTGCATACTAGTAAGTTTACGGAGAGACTGTGGTTCAAAAGCTAGTACTGAGAAAAGGCCAGATCTGGGTCTAGAAGAGAGACAGGAACCCCTCCCTGCTTTTACAATGCAGCTAGCTATTCGAAGAGGGCATTGATGAAGTGAACCCCTTGTGCTATAGAGTACTTGTGACTGGATTTCTCTGAAGCAGTCTGTGGGGGTTGTACTTTAATCGCAGCGTAAGGGTAACTGAATAAATTCTTAAGCTATGTAAATATTTCGCTTTCCCTTTTCTGATCTTAAGTTTCCAGTATGTCTGGCACTGTGCGTGATGGTTTTGTGTATCAGGTTCTGAACTCGCACCTTCAAGCCAGCCACGTAAAAGGCAATGGAGTCTGTGCGGAGCTTTGAATTTCCTTTGTCAGTTTTATTTTTGTCCCTAAGGTAACTAGTAGCTTATATTTCTGTTTATGTTTTGAGGCACAATGTTTTTAACAACAGTACTACTCCGAAAGAGAATTCCTGGACACCAATGGATTGGGAAGTACAGACGACCGAGACAGGTTACCCTTTCAATGAAGCAGGCAATGGTCCGAAGATTGGAAATTGAAGCAGAGAATGAATATTGGCTGAGCCGCCCTTACCTGACACGGGAACAGGAGTACAAACACAACGCGGAAGGGAGACTTGCGAAGTGGGAAGCTTTCAAACGCCAGAGACAAAGCAAGTTTCCTGAGCACAGATACATGAGCGATCATTTAAACCACTTAAATGTGACAAAAAGGTGGACATTTTGAATAATACAGTGTATTTATATTTGGCATGTGTTGTGCATGGCCGTGGGATCTGCTCTTGTACCTATTATGGTAGTTTTGTAATTCAGAGTAATTACAAGTAAAGACAAGTAAAGACTTTGCTACAGTGTACCAAAGGTTACATTAAAAGTAGTCCTGTGGAACAGTGTATGTTTTGTTATTATTGTCTTGTTGGACAGTTCTTTGTGTGGCTCTCTACTGTCTGCCTGCCCTCTGTTCTTCAGGGCTCAAAACAGCAAGTTACCAGGTGCAGTGGTGATGATTTATACGTAATCTGGATTTATAGCTTCACACACTCTGGAGAACACATCTGCTGTGTTGAAAGGGATTCTCTGCTGGCACTGGCCAGATGGCTCCTGCTGGTCACTCTCCCTTCTGAAGGGATTCTTTCTTCTGTGTACCGCAGCACTTGAGACATGACTGATGTCACTTTGCCGTCAGGCATGCAAGGACCAAGGTGAGCTAGAATTACAGAGACAGGGGCATGAGGCCAAAACTCATGGAATATTATAAAATGTTTCATTTGTTTAAAACTTACTGGAAAGAACTGAATTTAAATGCCAGTGTTGTTGTCATGTCAACTTGGGTGTTGCTGATCTCTTACACAGATTGATTCTGATCTGAAAGGAACATGGCTGATTCCTGTTTTGAGTGGCTGACTTCTAAGTCAGGCTTAGTGTCCTGAAGGGATATAGTTGGCCACAAATCAGGTTTTTTATTTCCCCTCAAGACCCAGTGACCTGGAAGATGTGTCAAGAGTGAGTGTAATCTTAGGTTTGTTGCAGCTGGAGTGTAAAAACTGGAACAGCCACGCAGTGTTTCCCAGGTAGGCAGTTTTTCTCGCTAATCTAATACACACATGCTACAGCTGAGCAATTTTCAGATTCTTTCACATACTTTTATTAAGTTGATGTTGCATTCACTTATGAATTCAAGTGTCAAGTCCATTCATATCACTTTGGAAAAGAGGCTTAAAATGGTACTTTTTTATTTAAACATGAACAGTACTTCAGAGAAGTATGAACAGGTCTGAACACTGATGTACAAAATTTTGAATGCACTTGCATTGGTTATAAATGGCTTAAGAGAACTTCCACGGAAAAGTATACATATGGGGAAATTGCGAATACAATTAAAACATGAAGGAACTTCCAGGCAAAGCAATATGATTTTCTATTTAATTTATAAAAGCCCGTTTAAAAAGTTACTTCAAGTATTAAACTATAAATGGCAACGTTTTCTTTGTGCATAGGACTAGTCCTATCTGTAACATACAAAAAATACAGTAAGTGTGTATTTATTACATGTATCTTTTACACATCACCCCAAACTTAAATACAACTCATTACAAGTTTAGGCAGCACAATTAAAAATAACTGTGGAAGTAGAACAGCTGGGACATTGTGATTAGTGCAAATGTTGATGACCCTTGCTGGCAAATACAAAAGCAATTGCAGAGATAACCCAGGGATGTTTCATTCATCTAGGTTCCAAAGGGGGCAGACTCAAGGGCAGGAATGCCGTCTCATTCTGGGATAGCTTTATGATTGTAAATTGTCTTTCAGAAAGATTTAGGTTTTCCACGATAAAGCTGATAACAACAGTCTAAGGGAGAGGAGAAATCAGGACCACGCTAAACATGTAAGCTGTAAGCTAAGCAATGTAAACGTAAGGGAACCTGCATGTCACCACTAACACTTTGGTAACAATAATGGTGATCCAGATGCTTCATCCCTGACACATCTGCTTGACTGCTGAGCATGAGCACTCTGTTTCTTGAGGCAGGGGCTGGGAATAAAGATGGGGAAACTCCCCAAAACCAAATAAAGCAATCCTGTAAACATTATCAGACTTGACTGCCTAAGGGAAACGAGATTCAAGTAATTGCTGCAGAAAACAAACAGCCAAACACCAGTTTTAATCAGCATTAAAACAAACTACAACTTTGTAACATTTTATGACAGTTATGTAATTAAGAAAAATGTGTATAAAAAGCTATATATACAAAACAAATTGATAGAAATGAGTGTAGTAAATGTGTTTAGTATTAAATCACGTTATGTGCAGCTGCTCTCTTTGGTGCCATTTAGGGATAGAAGAGCCTCTTAACGTTGCATACCTAGCTGTTTTTTAGGTACTGGGAAAGACACATCCTTGATCTGCTCTGCATCCAAGCAGCTGCTCTTTGCAGCCTCTCTAAATGTACACCCCACATCCCTCCGTTAGATTAATTTATAGAGGGTGTCCTCAGAGAACATACAATATGAAGCTCGGAGTTTTCATCATTTTGTGTTATTTCTTTCACTTTTTAATGAATCTGGTCAGTTAGTGCTCCAGATCCAGGCAGCTCTGGTCAGTCCATGTCAGAGTCAATGCATCTCTCAGTAAATCCACCAGACATGAGTGCTGCTGCAAACATTGCTGTTTCCCTCCTCTTGGGGCTCTGGTTAGCTACAACGGGTTCATACTTCAGGGAGATCATGAAGGTCTTTACATGCATACTGAATGGTATTGAAATTAATCAGAACCTCCCAACCCAAAAGATTATTTATAATTAATTCAGAAGAGCCACACAAGCTCAAACGAAAAAAAACAGTACCTGAAGACTGATCAGTTTCTAAGAATAGCACACCAAAAGTAGTTTGGTACCTGCAAATTCCGCACTCAAGGGGCAGCTTTAAGAAAAATGTTACTGTAATATCTATTCAAATCACTAAAAATAGAAGTGCCCAAACTCCCTCTAAAATAACCGTCTGAATATTTAAAATGGAGGTTTTAAATCAAAGCTTATCACACATCTGACTTATGTCACTGTAGTCTCAGAATAACCCTGTAGGAAGTCAAGCTTTGACAGAAGCCTACTCCTTTTCCTGCCCTTCTCCCACAATATGACTTTGGTGGGCGCAGCAATGATGTGTGTGTTGTACACTCTGTGAATAAATAAGAGTAAGAAAAAACCCCAGTATTAGCTATGCAGTTCTAGGTAATTTCTCTTTATGGATTTCCCCCCCCACCTCATCTTCAGAGGGACAGGTTTGTTTCAAGACATTTCAGAAGTCTGGAGGAGAAATCACACTGAAATCTCACCCTGCATCAGGCTTCTGTCCTCACACTGGGAATTTAATACTATTTTTTGACTCTTTTAAATGTATGTAATTTTTTTAAAAAAAGCAGTAAGAAACACAAAAGCAGTTTCTAATGGCAGATAATATCCTACAGCAACTTCCGTGTATGACTTGCAATAGTCATTGTTTTGATGGAACTAAAAGCTTAAGGGCAGCTGTTTTGAGTGACAATCTAGGTATTTTCAAGACTCCCTAACACACAGTAGATTAAAGCACAAAACCAGCATGTGCAACACAGCTCAACACCTTGAACAGTTGTTTTTCTTGGGATCCATCTCCCTTCCAGTCTCCTGAACACACAGAATTGTCTTTCTCACTATGTTTACTGGAAGTTTCCTGCTCTTCAGTGCATAGGCCAAAAGTACCTCCTGCCTGCAGTGCTCTGCCTCTGCTGGCAGGGGTACCCAAGACTGCTTGCAGCCCCACAGCTGAATAGTTGTCCTGCTCCCTCATCTTGCCTGACTGTATGACACAGCACAGGCTAGGGAGCTGTCAGGACACAACTCCAAGACAGAAGATGTCACCCTGCTGCCTTAGAGAGGATATTTCCTCCAAAGCCCAGGTCTGACAGGAAAACCTAACTCCTCCATCCCACTCATTGGTGTGCCCTCAGCGTTCATCAATACAATTCCCTTAGAGAAGTTAAATCCTTTATATCAATCAGCCTGGGGTTTCCTAGTCACTAGTTGCCCAGGGGGAAAAAAAAGGGGGTTTTGGGGGTGGTGAATTTGGAAGAATCATATTTCAATCATTTTACTGTGTTTCATATTTGTCAAAGTGACTTCTAGTAATGCCTGCTTTTACACCCTCAGTAACTCCTAAGGCCCACTGCTCTCCTCCTTTTCTCACCTCAAATATGAGAAAAATGTAGGACAAAACATTCCTGTGATCTGCATAAAGATGTCAGAAGCATCAGTTCTTCATGAAAAGCCACAAAAATGTCCATCAGATATACAAAGAACTGGTTTGAGAAGACCTTGCTGGAGAATGCACATGGAGTTAGCCCAGGCTGTTTGCTTGCAGTTTTTCCTGTAGATTCACTATTGGACAAGTTATCCTATATATTAGGATATTACATATATATATATAATATATATCCTATATATCCTGATATTAGCCTACAGTACATATACATTCATATGGGGATATATCAAGCTCTTTGGGGAGTGGGTGGGGGGAGCAGAGACCATATTGCTGAATCAGTGAGGAGACATACATTTTGCTTATAGTTCTTGTAGATGATGTCTGTGCATGGATGTGTTATTTCAGCTATAATACACAGGTGATATCCCAGGCCCTCCACTACAGTTCCACCAGTGTTTGAGGCTGCAAATTTTGGTATTCAGTACAAGCCATTTGAAATTGAGGTCTTCTCTCTGTTATCTTCCCCAAGAAATTTTGCTGGTCCAGTACTGCTGAGAGCTCATATTCAGATGAGCACTTCTCACTTGACATTTGAGAAGAAAAAGGTCAACCTTTCAGATTAATGAGTAGCAACTGTTTTTGTAAGTCTTGAAATTAGCAAATGCAAAATTTCTTGTACAAATTTAAAGAAACATTACGCAACTTTTATAAAACATGCAAGTTTGGACCATTACTTCTATCTCAAGAACATCCAGCAGTGACCAAATCATGTTCATAGTTTCTCAAAGAGTTCTTGTTCCAGAAGATTAATATATAAGAAAAGTTTATTATTTCCAAAGACAAAAAAACCCTTATTTTAAACCTCAGAGTATACTTGATACCTTAGTATTTTCATCATAAACATATTTAACTGAAGCAGCAATCAGTCTGGGAGACAAACCAAACAGGTTCTTTTGGACTAGATCATCAACTCGACTACTACCTGCAGTCTGTATCAAAAGGGCTCACACCTACTTGTAATCATCAGCAGAAAAGTTACAGACAGAAAAATAGTATTTGTCACTTTTTCCAGGTGCAAAATTCCAATGCCACTCAAAGATGAGTTAGCAGTCTTCTCTATATAGAGGAGTGAGGAAACAAAAACCCCCATGTTGTTTGCTGTAGGTCTTGAGCTAAGGATGGACTTGATTCCTCGCACAGGAAACACATTTTGCCTTTTGTGAACAGGTACATCACTGTACAGAGCACTCAGTCTTTAGCAATTCCAGCATCACTTAAACTGGACTTGAAAAGTGGGAGACTAAAGGATGCAATTTTTCAGTGTGCTAACACAAATATATGATCTGACACTGATTTGCTCGTAAGCACCTGATATTTGTATAAATGGTACTTTAGAACCAATAAAACCTTGTGCCTTTATTAAAAAGATAAAACAAAAGTATAAAACAGTATTTATAAACCATCAAGAGACCCATGGAAAAAGCAGCACTCTTCTGGTTCCATTTTCTAACAACATACAACTGCAATAATGTTTTTCTCAGGGGTACTTTCCCATTTTGTTGCTGCCTCACACAAAACACTGCAAACAGTAACAGAAAATATAACCACTGTTAATTTCTTTTTGAATTGGCTTCTCTTTGTATGCTGACAGACAGTCCTTGGAAAGTAATAATTCATGCTTTTTCCAACTAAAACCCAAGTTTTCTTCTTTGAGCTCTGTTCTTGATATGGTTAAATAAATCAAGTTAAAATGATGAGGAGGCTCAATCCTATAGCAAAAAAGCAACACCCATGTTAAAAGCTTTTACATTGCTGGCATTGCCTTGCTCCAAAGCACAGCTAGTAGAAGGAACCCTCAGTCCTGAAAGACTTGGAGAGCTATGATCACAGGGTAGACTGGTTAACAGGAAGAGGGGAGAACATGTCATCCAGTCCCTTCCCCATCACCTGGCATCTGAACTAAGCATACTCGCACTTTGGACTCGCCAGCCATGTTTTATGTTGATTCTTCTTTTCCTAGGGTTTTTTTCCTCCATTTTCCTTTTTCCTTTCCTTCTGTACTCTGGAGACCTGCTATGGAAGTGACTTCTGCAGTGCCTAAGGTAAGAAGTTTGCCCGTGAGGAGGTAGGAGTCTGCAATCTACCCCATCACTGCAGCATAACAGAAATGCATAGTTCCCACTCTGGACCTTGTGCATCCAAGCAGGGCACTTCAGGATCTGGCCCTTTGGTAGCAGTATATAATTCAGTGTTGCATAAATGCACATTAAGAATCTTAAGGCATCTGTCTTAACTTCCCTGCTCTGCAGTAGTGCTTACAAGAATCCATTGTACTGTGCAGAAACTTGAATTTCTTGTCTCTTCCTATAATGTTCATGCTTCATTTTCCCTGCTCAACTTCTTCCAAACAAAATTAAGTAATATTCAAGCTCAAAATGTGTTGCAGAAACCTAATGAAACAAAAAAAGTAATAAATAGAATTACTGCATTAGCTTTGAAAAAAACACCATCATAGTGTATTACATGAATGCATCTGGATAATATGTGATTTACAGACTTCTGTTTGAGGACAGCTGTTCAGGTAACTTCAACCCAGAATTAGCCTTCTGGGAGGCAAGGGTTCATTTTGTTTTGTTTTTGTTTTAAACCTCTTCTGTTTTAGAAGACTATTTGCACTAAGAACATCAATCCATCACCACTGACCTGTGGCTGAAGTCTCTCCGATCCCTAATCAGCACTTTAATTTTTTAATTACATTACTAGGTATGAGGACACAAATGGTATTTGCCTAGGTGAGACTGGGAAACTGGCCTTCTTTTGCAAATCAAGCTCTTTTCACTAAAATAATCTGGGCATTTTACTTGTCAGCCATGACTTCACGTTTGCTGTGTGTTATAGGCCTAAAATTGAAAAATACAGCTATTAGTTTGTTGCAGGGTATATGAAAATGCATGGAACAGATGCTGGATCTCACAGCTGACTGCATAGTTGCTTACAAATGCAGAGGGGACTGGAATTAACTACCTTGGCCTACCGACACTGTGATCAAATCTAACTGACCTCAGAACACTGTGTCTCTGAGTTAGTTTGAGGTAAGACATACCCAAATGCCTTTGCGTTGGGCACAGTCACTGACTATTTATTTATACAACTTCTAAAACTACTGCAGTTTAGGTAATTATTAAATCTGACCTGACCTTAGGAAGAGAGGAAGGATAGAAAGGAAATTAATCTCAAACTACTACAGGTTAATTGTCTAACTTAAGCCAGTCATTTATGCTCTCTCCCTAGGTCAGCGGAAAGATTAAGACCTTTCTATAATACCCTATCAAAGGCTGCTGGGATGAGCTGCTCTCAGAAGACATCCATTCCTTTCTATGAAGTACTGAAAAGCCTTAGTAACCTATTTAGATCAGATTAGGTTTTATATAGTTAGAGGCTGAAAGGAATCCCTTGCGTGGGACATTCTTTTGCACATTTATATAGTACTACTAAAAGTTGCAAGGGGGAAACTTACCATTGGTGAGTTCTCATGGCTGAGGAGTTTTTCAGAAGTATCACTAACTAGTCTGATTTTGGTTTCATATGAGTCTACACTGAGCAGTCTGACCAATATTGGCCCAAGCATCACACCATCACCCACAAAGACCTTCCAGACAGACTTTTTCCTTGAAAACAAACCAAACCTCTCCCCAGAAATAATGCTAGGTCAGAAGGCTCATTAAAAAATAAAAAAAGTGATCCTAAAATTACTGAGCTCACCAAACCTAAGTGCAGTGCTTTCTTTTTGCAAGAGCTTTCCCCTACACCCCCCCAGAAAAAAAAAAAGGTAGGGAGTAATGACTCAGCATTGACAGTTATTAGTTGACCAAATAAGATTTCTCTTCCAGAGAGGAAAAAATAAATGGAAGCTTATAAGCTCCCTACAGTACAAAGTCAACATAAAAGAAGTCTTATTTAGTCACTGGAAATACACCAAGGGAAGTTTCCGTATATGCACCAGCACTCACTGTATTTCCTAAATGCAGACTGCATGCACTTTATTGTAAAAACATTACAGAAGATCACTGTCAATTCCAAATGTGACAGAGAGTCTGTATGCAGGGACCTGTATTCACTTACTGACCTTCCTTCCTTGTGCATACACAGCTTCTTAAAGTGTAACAGCAGAACATGGCCCACCCATGTATGATTAAGAAAAAGACATTTAAGGAGCTTTTCCATAAGAACAGCTCTTCCTCAAGACAGCACTTCATCTTGAAATTGCATTAACATTACCATTACCCTGGTCAGGTAACAAATCCAGCACTACCCACTTCAATCTAAATTATAGGATTAGTCTGAATCCTCCCAGACCTAGCCAGCCCATGTTTCCTGCACTACAGCATTACTTCCATTCCTGTCTTCAGGACAGCCATTCCGAGTTTTATTTAGACTTTTCTATTACTCATCCAACATCAGAGGACACCTCTGCATTCCATGACTACTTGATTTTTGACTTCAAGATGTCTATTTTTATTCATACATATACAGAAGCAGCAATCAATTATGTTAGTCTTACCTGTTTCTCATTGAGATGGTTGGTTAGTAATAAGCTGAGATCAGCTTTCCAATGAAACTATAATATGCTTTTTTGCACCTAGAATGTGAGAGAATCTCAATTATGTGTTTTCTCAGATTTGCATAACAGATAGCAAAGACTTCAAACCAGAAAGCACAGTTACCATGTTGTGCCTATTTTACAAAAATATTTTCCTCCCCCTAATCAAACATAAAAGATCCCAAATCTCAGAGCTGAAGTGCAAAAGTGAGAATTATTTATCTATCCATCTATCTATCACCTTAATGTAATTACTAATTTTGGAGCAGAGCATGGGATGCAAGTTAGTCTTAACTTCTAAACATGCTGACTTGATTGTATGGAACACTTTCTTCTAAGTGACTCCAGCCAATTCCTAAGGACTATCTAGGCCAAAAAAAACCCAAAAAACCAAAGGAAAACCCCACCACAAACCATAAAAACCACAGAATCATCAGAAGTATTTACAGTTTAGGCTACCTGATTTCACATTTTCCTCTTCAGGGCCACTTTCCACCCACTGACAATCACCGGCTAGCAGTCGGTTTTGTGATTCACTGAGTGGTCGAGTAGGAAAGGACTGATTGGCTCCAGAGCTGAAAAGTAAGCAAAGTCAACAGGAATTCTATAATACCAGTAGCTGCTTACTCCAGACATTTATAGAGTAGTGAAGTTACTTAAGAGCAAAGCAAACAAACAAACAAAGACCCTACAGGGCCAACTGATATCGGCCTCCTTTCCTTCAACCTAATTTCCCTGTGGGCTTGTTCTGGTCATCAGTCTAAATCTTTACCTTACATAGGCCACTCATAATTCTCATGGAAAAAACCCACAGACTGATACAAGAAATGGCACGCTGACAACAGTGCTACTGCCACACAGTTAAAAAGAAAAGCTAACCAGTACCATCTGGAAGAACAACCAAATGCCATCTTATCCCACATAAATGATCAGGACTTTCTCCAAACAATCTTCTGAATGCAAAAGGATAATCTGCAGTTTGCACAAGGGTCCTGTTCTTGTGTAAATTCCACAGGTTATGCTGCACTGGAAGCAACTTCTCAGCATTGCCTTTGAACCCTCTAATGTCTGGTAACTCTGAAGACTGCTGTTGACAACAACCTTCAGTTACAAATTCACTAAACTATGCAGAAGACTTCTAAAATGGCAAATACAAGCACCCCCACAAGTTGCACATGCTCCTGTCTCTTTGAATCTAAAGGAGACTTCCTGAAAATACACTGAAGATACAAAACACGCAAATTTGTGAGGGATAAAAAGCAAGGAGCTAAAAACCCTCCAGTGCTAAAAACTAATCATCAGAGATCTACCTCTTTTTCAAACTCTGTCTCAGCATCCCTTGTTTAAGCATGCTGGCGGGGATGAACTACAAATAATACTGTGCCTTTCTCTCATCCAAAAAAAGAAAACCTTAATTTTTTTCCCCATGGACCATTATTCAGTCTTCCCTAGACTTTGCTGATTGTTGCTAAGAGCTAGTAAGCTCTTATTTTCTGTTACTGTTTCCTTAGAGCCATATCCCGTTATAGCAAAACAAAGAAACTGTTGATGTTTTAGTATTCTATTCTATTTAGTATTATCAATTCTGTTCTTCTCTAAGGTACCTCACTCTGAAGATGGCAAGAAGTGTAAAGAATCAAAAAACTTGGAAACAATTTTCTTCAAATGAAGTACAAAAGAGTACAAAATCAGTATCCTAAATACTGTAGCTACCTTTTGGCAGGTTCATTTTGGCTTGAGACAGTAAGTTGCTCTGGATCCATAGTCACCAAACGAGTTGGAAAATTGCACCCATCACCCAAACTAAAAGAGAAACAAAGACTCAAATCACTGTTTGTAGTTGACTTAAACGAACTGAACAAGGACCCATGCAAAAGGCAAATGCTACAGACTCCAATCAATTACCTGAGTGCAGCGTTGAACTCTAGATTTGAGCAAGGCAGTTCTACCACTAAAGCAGATGATCAGTTAATTAAATCTTGGAGCTCAATTGATTCCCACCCAATCACTTAGTATGGATTGCAGAGCACAGCACTTAGTCTATGTATTTTGGAAAAAAATGAATGTATTTCTGTAGACTGTAGCCCTAGTCTTCCCCCAAACCATCATGCATATGTGGTGAGACTCTGGTATTTACAACCCCATAATCTATATCATGAATAACATTCTAGTGGCCATGCTTTCCCCTCCACCCATAATTTTGACGTTATCTAAGCCTTCTTTTAAAGCAAGTTTACCAGGGTAAAATGTGGTAGCAAAACAGACTGATCCATCTATGATATAACTTCTGTCTTTAATCACATGGTAGCTGAGCAAACAGCAACTTAAGATCTTGTTATTACCTCTGCTGTTTGCTACCAGACCTCAGCTTCACAGATAGGTTCACCAACATTTTAAAATGATAGACAGCCCCCCAAAAGCAGTGTAGGAACACGCCTCCTACTTTGTTCTGCTGCATTCCGGTAGTCGTGGGAGTAGTGAGCAGGTCAGTCTTGCTTCATCAAGCTTGTTGCAACTCCCTAACATGGGCTCAGCTGAAGTTTTAAAACCAGCATTTTGCATCGTATCAGATTTTTTTTTTGCTCTGATACTTATTTACATGCACTTTCATACACGACTTTCCATACCAAAAGTGTCATATCCAGCAAAAGGAAAGCTGTCAAGAGGGGCAGGAGGGGGTGTTTTTAAATTGATGTTGTTTGGATGCAGCATTTCAAGTTGCTGATTTCTGCTCTATAATCAGACACTAATACTACCACCAAAAGGTGTACAATTTTTGTAATATAATTCTCAAAGCTTTCCAAGCTTCTGTATTTAAAAGGCTCTTGTCAACAAGCTCCTTGTCTTTCAGTGAAAAACCCTGTGCTGTTTGATAGTTTTCTTCTGCACATTTTCCCTACACCAGTATTCACTGTACTGGACTTACAAGTTGGCTTTTCAGTTGTACTTTATTTCTGAGGAGAAGAGGAAGCAAGGTGAAAGTTGTGGAATCAATTTATTCCCCTATTCATTCCTATTCAGACTGAATACCTGGTAAAGATAGGGAGTAGCCAATATTTCTTTTCATCTCCAAAAACTTCCCTCAGATTTTTGCTGCATCCAAGAGAAAACCCATTTTTATCAGGGCCATTTCGAAATGTGGGTGCACGGAATGTTTCTGTAAAAGAAAAACATGGAATATCTCTAAACTGATAAGGAGTAAATGAACACAAATAAACAGACTCCAACTTCTCTACTGCGAAAACAGTGCTGGGCAAGCTGAGACAATCTTGATGTGTACTGGGGGGGAGAAGAAAAAAGCAATCTCAAGTAATGAGAGAGAAAAAAAATCACAGGTTAGTGACAAATATAAAAATGAGAGGTAAGAAAATCAGGTAAGCACAACAGACTCTTTGTCAACTTTCTCTCTTTACATTTATGATAAGGTCTGAAATAAAGCTAACCATCAGCATGCCAAAGATAGCACATCTCTTATTCCTCTAGCTCTCTCTTCGGCCTGTGAAGCCTTCTTTACGCAGGAGACTTTCCCTTTTAGAATTAATTTACCATAAGCACTGCTGGACCTAAGCCCATTCAGAAGATGTTTTTCCACTTCTGTCAAGGTCTGAAATTGAATTAAGAGCATCCTGTGCTATCAGAGAAAGTTGTAATCTATTATATTAGAAACAGACACATCATGAGCTATAGCAAACCACCACCATTTTTCTACTCAGTCCAGTTACACCCTTGACCAAGAACTGAGAGGACTCATTGCTCTGCCCATACAAATAGCTTGTCTTTTTACAATCACGACCCAGAAAGTAAACTACAGTGTTGCCAATTATGACCATTGACTTTTGAGTAAGGAGTATGCAAAAATTTTCTCCAAAGCTAAAAAAGAAACTGTAAATATTCCTTACCTGCAGATATATGAAAAGAAAAAGAACTCAACTCTCCTGTCAAGCAATTAAAACCTGCCTTTTTCTCCATAAAAAAATTCTAGCAAGGTGAAAATTATTTCACTTTTAATCAACTCAGAAATTTAGAAGTTCAGAACTTTAGAAATTTAAACTCCATTGAAAGATGTAAAATTCTGATGTATTCAGTTTTGGAAATACCCATCAGTCCCTGTCCCTCCACAGCCTGCAAAAAGCACTTTCAGGTGTTTCCTAGCAAGAAGTTCAGATATTTTAACTAATGCACATAACTTGGTTATGCCGATCAATGCCATTTAAAATATTTAGGCATAGAAATGATGGAAAACTCTTTTATTATTTAGGAAATGTGTATCAGTGTTTCCATTTTTATCACACTGCTTATACAAGCCACTTTCTAATAATGAGGTCCATTTTCTTTCACAGGATTAGAGAACAATCTTTTGGATCTAGTTCAAAACATCGTACATGTTCATATACAGTAGAGCCTTTGACTAGGTTGGGGCCACCCAGCTACTCAAAGTATTAGAACAAGAGAGTGGCAAGTAGCAATTGGCTTACATACTTCACACGATATAAAAACCCAACAAAAACACATGGTGGCTCAGAGGTCTCAAAAATACAAATAAAAGTCATTATAAATCTGAATGTGTGACTCCACCACAGGAACCCTACACAGGCTCCATTTCCCTGTATGTTTCACCTTTGATTACCTCCAACAAATATGCTTCTTATTGCACAGTATTTAAAAATTCAGTTTGTATGTGATAGCATATCACATAGGCCTCATACTCTCATCGAACTGTTGGTTTTCTGGACAAGGAACAGTTCCATATTCCATTTAACTGACCTATAGTTGATCTGTTTTTGCCAACTAGCCAGCAGTGGTAGCTGAAGAGTGACAATATGCTGATGAAGAACATGGCTGCCACAAAGAAAAGGAATAGTACGTGGAACTTTGCATGGGTATCTGGCAATTCATTCTGGGGAGAAAGAGAGAAAGAGATTAATTAATATGTTAACACTTCCTGGCAAGTAACATAGTGTTGTCACTGAACATTTCCTGCCACACCCATTCTGCTACAGGTCGTTCACCTCATTTCTCACAAAAAAAAAAAAAAAGCACAAGTCCAGCTTTCCTTTCATGTCATCTTAAACTGGTGTACAACAGCACTGAAATCTCATGGGCACTCCTGCCCCCTGAGTTTAGCAGCACAAGTGCATGAATTAATCTGCAGTTTTTAAATGCATAGTAGGGGGCAAGGTGAAACATTTCCTATATTAAACAATGTTAACTGTGCAGCCACAGCCAAAGAAACATGGGAAAAATACGTCCAAAATCACACTCTCTGAAGGAAAAAAAAGAAAATAGGCAAAAAACTTATCCAAACCTCTTCCTGACAAGGTAAGAATACTGAACCTAGTTCTGAACTGGTGTAATGAATGTAAAACGGAAATGATTGTCATATTGTGTTTCTAAGACTGAACAAGTCCCAGTTAAGACATGGGATAGATTTTCAATTTCTGACCTCTAAGGTTTAAGCAACAACCAGCATGTACCTAGTGAAACAAATTTGCCATGTCTGACCACGCAGAAGTGATTCACCAGAAATCTATGTGAAAAAAGGAATTCAGTATAACTACTATATAAAAACAGCCTCCCACCCATATCAGCTAGTTTGATTCCATCCCCAGCTATTATTAGGCTTCCACTTTCAAAAGGCCATTGGGATTTGTAACAATACTATTTCAGTTCTATATCCTCAAAATCACAGTACTTTTAAGCAGTTGAACTATGAAAGCAGAGGCTATTTTTACTCAGCTGTTTAGTTAGCATTACTGCCATTACTTTTTCCATTAGTGCATTCAGTACACCCATTTATCTAAGGCTGACTTTCTTTTTCAGACTAAAACACATTTCAATTAAGATCAAGTGCACATACGTATATCTATATCCTTCTGCACTGCCTGTACTCATAGGCAACAGATTACAAGTCTCCTTCCTTCCTTCCGTGATGGTGTAAATAGCTACCATTAATGACAGGACCAGAAAAATTATAGTAGGAACAGCATTTAAATAATTACAGCAATATTGGATTTTACCTTTGGACAATTCTCTGCAGCTTTCCTGCGGCAAAGCTTTGCGCAAACAAAGACAATTTATTAAACACTAGTATTATGTTAAGACGAAGCGTTTGAAAACAGCACAGGCTTTGTTAAGAACAGAATGGTTGGTGTGCAAATGTGCTTTTGGACGTGCCGAGTTCCAACGCCCATCAGCAGCTCCCTGTTCTCCAAGAGAATGGAGGAGAGAGTATCTAAGAGCACACTACTAACTTCAAAGGCATGAAATTTTCTACCAAAGCACACAAGTACTGCTATTCAGAATGTCACTGGATCACTTTCATGTGGTTCCTCAGCTTGAACAGCATGACTACACCCAGTGCCTTCTTTCCTAGTTGTTTCTATCACAAATAAGATTTATGTGAATATTCTGTATGATGAAATCATTCATAGAGGTCTGAGAAGCTCAAAATACTCCTGAGGTAAAAAGTAACAGTTTATTAATTACAAAACCTGTCTGACTTCATAATGTATCTATTACCATTAGATGGAACTTCAGCCAAAACCATAAAAAATAAATGGCCATTCTTTCCATGTTTTTCTTTGTTTAAAAAAGAACCCATAACACATCAGTACAGTTTTAATTCTTCCCAATTTCCTTCAATATAGAGATGTTTGTAGAACACATCTTTAGTGTAACATCTGAAACTGAACCAGTACTTAAGAAGATAAAGGAAGAAACAGGAAAGCTTAGTTTAAATTAGTTTTTAAATTCCAAACTTTATACCTAAAGAGTGGTATTAGCCGTTTTAGCTAAGATACTAAGATGAACTTAACAAATCTGTTGTAGGCAAGATGTATGGCTTTTAAGCTACATTAATCTGTGCAGAAAGCCTAGGGAGAGCCCAGGGATCTACCTTGAAGTCTGGCACTTATATGCAGTGTTTTCAAAAATGCTGGCTACCATCAGATCATGCTACATAAGCAAATGATAAGCAGAGTCCAGCTCCCTAAACTGCCATCTAAGTTCAGTTTCCGTATTTACTGCTTACTGTATTACTTATTTACTGAAAATGTGTGCAACAGTCTCTCTTCCCCCTGCAAGAAGGATGTGCTGCATTTCGTGATCCCCTGAAATCCAGGCTAGCAAAATACTCCAATTGCTGGTTATTCCTAAGCTTCGTGTTGAAGCGATAATGACTTTTCCTACCTCAGAGCACACTGTGGTGTTCCTCAATTTCCTAACTGATTTCTGTAACTTGTATGTCTATGAGTCTTTTGGAATTGCATACTTAAACAGAATAGTTCTCTACATAGAATTCTCAGGCCAGTTGATTTTGAAGCTCAAAGAACAGCAGCAGCTTAGTCTTAGATTTTCTGGCCCACAGAAAACACAACGTTTATTTTGGTTGCATCTTCCTAAACCAGTAGCTCTATAACCCGGAGAAGGATTTTTTGAACCATGCATGATTGATCTGCATGATCCCCAGGGAGCATTTACCTCTTCTGACTACCCACTTTCAGCTACTGGATCTAAGTTCTTGAATGACAGTTACAGAACTGAAGCATCTTTCAAAAAAAGGCCAGTTTTTTCCTGGAGAGAAGCCTGCAGTCTTTGAGTATGTATAACAGGCTTATTCACAGTGGTGTTCTAGCAGCAGTCCACACAGCCCAGCATGTGAAAAGAGAGTGAAACTTCACATGCCGGATTTAAAGTCATTACGCTCAGCAACAGCACAGAAGCAGAGACTTGCAGGTGAGACAGATGTAGAGCTTACAAAAGGAAGAAATTTGCACACTAAAATTTGAACTACTTAGCCCACATAATAGACTGAAGCCAGTCGCTATTGCAAAGAGTCCCCTACAAACTCCTTCACAAGCACAGAGTCATTTGAGCATGTATCTAGTCACAAAACCTCCCAAACAGTGCTGTCTGAGCTTGATTAAACCCTCAAATGTGGTCTATGTCCTTAGTGTATATGCAAGAGTAATGGGTTAACACAACCAAGGTTTTGCAGAAGCATGTGCCATCCACCCAGAACACATCTCACATCCTTGAAAAATACTTGAAAAATACTCAGGATTGCAAATAAATTTGGAGGACAGTGAAAGACACTGAAAACAACTGGAAAATACAATAGTTTCAAGGAGGAGCGAGTGCAGCAAGAATAAGAGTAGATACCAAATATAAGATGGGAAACACCACCATGCACTATGTAAACAAGGCATCCTGGACTGGGCATTCAGCCAGTGCTGGTGTTTGTGTCAAATACATTTGGTTAATCTGACAGTTTATCTGCTCATCTTTAACAACTTCCTAGGTAGAAATAAAAATTACGTGAGCATAGAAAAAGTAATTCTAAGTATAAATAAAAAAATCAGTCACGTTCCCGTGATCTACAAAGCAGATTTTAACATCAGCATCAGGATGCAAGCTGTGGTAACCATTTTCAGCCAGTGTGGTTGCTCTACCAGTGTATGAACAGCATCAAGACCTTTCTTCAGCACTTTGGCATGGAGCGTAAAAGGTGCTGTGTAAAAGTCTTGCATGTGGAAGTTGGGAAACACAAAGACTTTCTTCAGCAGAAGAGTTCAATAGGTGTGCATGTGTCACAATGTTTCCAAGTATCTGCTATGCACATCGTGTCTCTATGCAAATATTACCAACAGTGCAAAACAAGGGATTGATAAATTTGAGCAGTTAGCACATACACCTCCACAACCTCACTACGAGTTCTGAAGTGACCAAGGCTACATTCCCCAAGAAGCAGTCCATGTTTTTTCCCAATACTGGATATATCCAGCAGTTTGTTGAATGGTCTCTGTAAAACATGTATGAGGAAGCAAAAAAATAAGCACTGCCTTCTGAAGGTATACCATTACAGTTCTGATAAGCTTTGGGGGGTGAAATGACATCTAGAGAACCTCCACAGCAAAAGTCCAAACAGCAATCTGATGCTGTAGCAAAGCTGAGCACTAGCAATATACTGAAGCAGTCTGCAGATAGCATATGTCAGCAGCATTTTGCTTTGGTCTGGATAGAGATGAAGAGAGAAGCTTCCAGGACTCTATTCTGCACTCAACAGCACTTGCCTAAAAGCTTACATACAAGACACATACAACATCTTGCAAGTCTACATGATTATGGTGCTGCCACCTCTCTCTGCAGTTATGAGTGGAGTAATGGCTTTGTGGAGTGAGTGACTTAATATGGGTAAAGTGAGTCAGAGACCCACTCTAAGGGTAAGATCAGGGCATCACCAGATTCTATATTAGAAATATCTGGAATTGAAAAAAAAGTGCAAGAAGTGCAAGCACACAACTACGTGGTCTATTGTCACATTCCAGAAGTAGCCCATCCTTGCAGGAAGCATTTCTAGCAACTAAATTAATAATAAAAAATAATCCCTCTTAAGTTTACTTCCTCTGCTCAAGAGTCCACTTCAATATCATGTCCGATGGGCTTTGGAAGAGTCTTGCTGCAAATGCTGGTATTACATGTTCATTGCAGTCAGCTGTCCTGTGGACTTCTGTTGCACTAACATTTATGAAGTACGATGACAAAGCACTGACTGGTAAATATGTACAAGTGCGTCTACAGCTTCATTAGAAATTGCATACAAAGCACTGGAGAGCAGCCAGGCAGATGTTTGGGAATAGCACATTCACAAATTAAAAATTTAACTATTTATAGTCAAGCAAGACTGAACAGCAGAATCAGACCATTTAATCTCAAATACCTGTCAAGCCACAGCTAAGACTGACAAATACATTTATGGCTTTCATTCCTCAGTACTGACAGTTCAATGTCCACAGAGTTAGTTCCTTGCTCTCCAGTGACAGGCCGTTATACAGAACTGACAGACTAAGAAAAACCACTGCTATGGCAGATCAGACCCATAGGCTTGGATAAACACAAACAAACATACTTTTTTTGCACCATTTATCTTACCTAATACCAACCGTCTTGAAGTACAGCTATCCTGAATACATGATCAAGCTTCTCTTACCTTGACACAACAGCAACATTTTGCTCCAATAAAGATTACTTCTTTTGCTACAGATAACGACTGCTTTTCCCAGTTACTCTGACAGGAGCTAGCATCTAAGAAATATGGGCTGTGACTTATTTAGACACGTGATGGAGACCCTTTCACTTAGAGTAATTTTTCACATGCGACTTAATGGAAACGGATTAAGGGAATTCTGACACTAGCACTTCAGCCTAGAGATAGGAAGGCACAGTACAGGTCTTTGTAGATGAAAAGGAACAACTACAGAACACGCTCTGTTCGGCCTGGAATGTCACTGGAACAAAACTGAGAGGAGCAAAATAACAATGACATACAAGGATGGTTGTCCTTCACATCAATGTTATTAAATCTACTGAGATGTATGTATGAGCATCAATCATTTGACAACTGATAATAGCTGCAAGGAAGATGTATAGCATTCATACTGTACATATTCTGGATTCTATGCATATCAGATCAGTAAAAACCACTAAAATGAAGTTCAGACACTCTCTGTAGGGACTTCAAAAGAGAGCTCAGTCAGTTCTTAAGAAATTAGTCTGACTTATCAGGCAGCAGATTGTCCATAGACAAGTCTAGGAAGATAAAAAATTGTTACTTATATTTCACATTTGCCAGTACTTATATATTTACATGTGTGTATATCTATATATATCTCCACACACATATGCAATTGTTTGATATGGCCAGTTCTTTCTTTATCTACATATCTATATTCCACAGTCTCAAAAAAGCCTGAGCTGTGCCACTCATTTTTGATGGAGCAAAGAAATCGCAGTGTCCTCATTGAAACTTCTTTCCCCAGTAACTCATCCTGGGCAGTGTAACACATTTAATTCATTGATATTCAGAAGTTCTCCCGCTTCAATCACTTTGATTGATGTTGTTAATGATCATGAACCATGGAACAGAGTAAATGGTGAGTGACAACATGCTGATGCAGCCTCCAATAACACATGCAGGATTAAACAAATGAACAACAAACAAAAAAAAAAGCCTTAGAACTTACTGTCCAAAACTTTATGAAGTACTGCAAGACTGTAGCAGCAACAAACAGACAGTACAGTAAGGAATACATTAAAAACAGGAGGAAGAATTTGTAGTTAGAAAATCCCACACAATTATTCACCCTAGAAGGAGGGGAAAGAGAAAGAGGTTACTAAGATATACAAAAAAATAAAACAAACAAAAACCCCACAATACATTCAGCTTTTGCAGAGCATAACATGTATGATGTCAGTGATATGTCCAAAACATTCTGGCTCTAGTGTTTCGGAAGCATTTTAAGCCACTATTTTGAAGTAAATCTCTTTCCTCAAGCAAAATGATCTGGGCCCCTCACATAGACTTTGCCCCCATGATTCCACAGGACAGGACATGAGCTGGCAAAGCGTTATGATACATATAGTCTGTACAGGAAGCATCTCACACTATGAGCTAACTGCAGTCACCACGGAAGGCAATATAAAGCTCTCCATCAATTTCAGTGGATGTTGCTTTGGTTACAAACCCACCTCTAAGTCAACTACTGATAGCAGTATTTTTCATAGTGATAGCAGATAGTATTTTTACTGTCAGCCAGTGACTACAAACTGCAGAAGAGTAACTGTCCGAGTGGGTCACACGTATCATCTAGAATTAAGAACTGATTTTTACACTGTAGTAGGTATCTCCTCTCCTGGTAACAATACCAGAGTAAACAAAAGAAATAAATGCTTTTCTCATAGGTCTCATAATGCCAAGGTTTTGCTATATAAGGAGAAACTGCACGATTTGGACTAGTGGGCTTACAACTCTACAGTGCAACATGCAGTAGGAACAATGTTTATTTTCACATATTAGAGAAGTTCTGTGAAAATCAAGTTTTACTTCAGAGTTTCATTTTTGAAGCAGCACCTAAATCATCAATATTATACTGATTTCTTTTGTTTTTAAAAATAAACTTACCATGGACAGTGGTGGTCCATTTTTAGTACACACCTGAAAGAGACCATTTTCAGCAAGTTAAAACAAAAAACACATTTTCTTTCTAAGACAAATAATTTTAGCTTCTACAGGTTTGGGGGGAGGAGGGTCACTTTTTATTTATTTAATGTATTTTGCCCCTCTGTATCCTTTACAAGTGCTTCTCAATCATTCCAATTCTCTATATTAGAGCAGTCATTCTTTCACCCAAAAGGACCAACTGAGATTCCGAAGAGTTATGAAGAGAGTTTCTTAAATTAGCATGGGGAGCATTACTGAGCAACACCATGCACCAGTTCATTAAGCCACACTGGTTTCATGTGCGCACTGAGAGAAAACAAATCCAAAGGACTTTTCAGAGTTGTGTGGATAAGGTATATTAGCCTGGCATGCACTTCAACTAAGTCTAACTTAGGGCTATTTTTGCTACCTTCTTTTTGTTTGCTGCTTGATTGTTTGGTTCTGGTTTTTTTAAAGCTAATTGAGAAAAAGAGTAGTCCAGTGGATAATTTGAACAGTCCACATGCCATTTTAATCCAGTTTTAGTGTAAGGACAGATACTAGACATTTCAGACACAGAGACATTCACTGTATTTGCTAATAAATTTGATTTTAGCCAAAAGATGCTTATTAGGTTCTTCAGTTAACCAGATTTCCTCAAGTTCAGCCTACTGAAGTCTCACGCATAGCCTCAGTCTTCAGTGCTTGCACAGATTTCTCTGATGATTCAGAACGAAAATAGGGAATAGCAGTGATGTCTTTGGAACAGTTAAGGCATGTGATTCCACTGTCAATCTTTGAGACAAAGATTTTTAGCTTTATTAGTAGCACACATCTGTTTCGAGGCTGCAGAAGCAAGATACAATAAAAGAGCTTGATAATAAGCATTTGAGGATCTCAAACCTATCTCTCTTTAATTTCAATCTATGATTTTTTACTTTTTAGTTTATTTTTTAATATAAGCTCTGTTTTAGAAAGCTACAAGTAGGTTTCTTAAAAAGTTCTGCCACTTTGGACAATGGGGTTGCACCATAACGTTGCACCAACAGAAGGCACTTTGCTCTTCATGAAATCCAAGTATTGAGGGCCTGAGAGAGAACACATAGTAACTGTTATGCAAGGACTGACACACTGAAGACAAGAACACACATAAGTGGTAACTGCAGGAGAGAGAAACTCCAAAATTTGAGATCCAGCAACTTACACATCACATGCAGAACAGTGGTGGCAGCGGTCAGGTTTGATTAGCTGGCATCGATCGCAGTATCTGATTGCTGCATTCAAGTGCAAGGGTCAAGTCATTAGAACTCATTCAATTTTACAGAAGTTTTCCCCTTTAATATGAACTGAATCTTAAAGAGCGTCCTGCCCTCCCCTGCCACACTTGTTCTCACAGACTGTCATGTGCCTACTCTCATATGATATGTAGTTTTTATTTTTTTTTTTTAAGAAATGTAACAGATAAAACGATCTAGTACTACTCTAATGAGTCCATTTTCATTTACTCTTTGGCTCCCAAGTGTTCCCATCCTTCATCCTCTGGCACTGATCCTCTTTCACCTCTGCACAGGGTACTCAGGCATCCCATTGCAAAACTATGTTCTTTCAGCCAGCCAGCTTTCTGCAATGGCTTTCTCTACCCCCTTCACTAAACAGTGATCTAGCAGACTGTTCAGTAAATCAAGTTTTCTTCCCCTGTCCTGGATATTTTTAAACAAGCCTTCAGGCTTTTCTCAATGGAAATAAGACACCAGCACAGGCAGTTGAAAGGAGGAGGAAAGACAACACCCACAGCTAAACAGAATTGATAAGAGCTGGCAACAGCTTCCCAGACCGCTCCAAGAACTTCGGATTGGGATTCCCTTAAAGGGAGGCTTGTATTCAAAAGAGCCAGGTGTCCTCAGACTTCGATGGGAAAAGTCACAGTAAACTGCTGTAAGTTATTCTAAGTAGTTTATGCTTTTAGAAACTCTACAGGGTTGCTAGTTTCAAGAAAGAGAAAAGGATATATATATATATGTACCTATAAAAGCTATAGATTTTAAAAGAATATACATATGCATAAGACAGCACTTTCACAGAATGTTCATATGCAAGTTGGAATAAAAATGCCTATATTTATTAAAGGCAAATACAGAAATAGCCCATAATTAGCTTTGTACTGAATTACAGATGGGAATGAAATAACATTTATTCATTTTTGAATTGTAAAAGTATGTTAAGATCTTAAGTAAACTTCTCCTGCTGAACTGAAACAACTCAGAGAAGTTTAAAACAGGGACAAAAGTGATTATAGAATTGAGAAATAAGATTAATTTTCCCTATTTCTAGCTGTGTTAGCTATGTTTCTTTGCTGCATTTATTTTTAATAGCCACACCTAGAGATAAATGTTGTCATCTGCCAGTTTGCTAGAAGATGACTTTTTTAAAAATTCCAAATAGCAGTTTTATGCTGAGATCCCCAGAAAAAGGACTGCAGTTTCTCTGTGGGAAATTAAATACTGTCCCAAACAAACAACAAAACAAGGTCATGGTGCTTGCAGTATGTGCTTAATAGGTTGCTCATTTGGTGACATCAAATACATTTCACTGAATGAAAACTAGCAAATTCCGGAGCATAGAATTATCTTTATATCTCACCTCTTGATGCTGTTGTCGTATAGATAGGCAAGTCTTTAGCAGCTCTTCTCAAAATCTCCTGCTGGGATTCTGGTCTCTCTTCTTTTTCATATTGTTCTTTATCAGCTTTTGACAAGCAGAACTAGGAGGGATGGAGAAAACGGAATGAAGGGAAGAGATTAATTATTACTTTGTGTTCCAAGGAAAAGACCTTTTGGATGTCCTCACCCACTGACCCAAAAGCGCCACATAAATAAAAAAAGAAGGCTACAAGAATTAAAGAAGATCCTTAAAACTGATGTCCCTGGATGTATTTTAAAGAAAATAATCTTTATCTCTGTTCCATTATCTATATCATTTTCCCTTCAACACAGGGGAAGGCAAAAACTCACGGTGAGTTTTAAGGTGCAAACTTCCCTTTCATTCCTGATAAGCATAAATTAAGTGATCTGTGAACAAGAGGAAGGTGCGACAGTCCCTTGTTGCTATGATGCACTAAAGTTCTCCCGTACCACTTCCTCTCTAATGCAGAGAGGGGTACAAACCAGATGGGGGTAAAAAAGGCAGGTAAGGGGGTTGTGGTGGTGGGCTTCATGGCTTCAGCAGTGAGGCTGAAAGAGTTTAACAGGAATTTTTATTTAGGAGTAGTCAACACTAGTCTCAAAATTCATGAGCTGTATTGAAAGAAAACTTCAGCAAAGCCTGCACAGCCTGAGAGAAAGTTACCATTCAGAGTAAAGCCTGACAAGCATTTCTGTTGAAACCTCACTGAAATGTAAACCTTTACCAGAAGAACCTGGAGAGCTTTTACTCATTTATGAAACACTTAGTTTGGTACCCACTGAAATAACATTTACCAGTAAGCCCCACAAAACCCAGTGTGCTGACAAGGTCCTTTGCAGTGGGGGCTGAACTCACTATTTTCTTTGGTATTTTCTTGTTCCAAAGCGCTTCTAAAGTCTGAGTTTCCTGCATGGACTACAAGAGCCCTTTTTATGAGCACACACAGAGAAAGGATTCATGGTAATGAGTGGAAAATGCTATGTGTGCAGCTGGAACAAAAAGTGGCTCAGTGTGGTTTAATATGACCGTATTTTTCTACCAAAAACATATGCATCATTAGTTCACATGGATTCTCCTCTCATCCTGTACTTTTTCCTCTTTTGGATTACAATCAGTCGGCAAGCAACAAGGAAGAATCCACTTACTTAAAGGAAGAAGCAGTACGAGATTGCTGCAATTTCTCTGTGCTATTTCCTAACCCAGAATGCAAACAAGCTGCCTCATAGCTCACAGAATCTAGTTAAGCCTCCTGTCACATATAGTATCATCCCAGTTATTGAGCCTACCCACCCTTCAGGGGTGAAACATGAAGCATGCTTAAATAACACCCTTTCAAATAATCAGACACTAGAATTAATCTGTGCAAAGGGTGAAATTAAAGTTTAATGTTTCAGTCATCACCAAGATCTTGACCTCATTATTCAATCTTAATCACTCAGATAGATATTTATTCAAGTATGAAAACTGGAGATGCTCACATCAAAGGCTTAAGACAGATGTGAGGCATCATTCCAGCAAACAGTGGTGCAACATGCCCTCACCCCTACTACCCTTGTGAGTCTGCCAAGTGACCCAGTGCCTGTCTCTGTGATCTGCCATCAAGCAGAGTTTGCAAGAAACAGGAGTACTGCTTCTAGATGGCAAATTTCTATGGCAAATCATTAATGCACAAAAAAGGAACCAAACCACAAGACTTTTAAAATTTGTCCATGTAACATAATATTACCCCAAAAATCCTGGGTAGGAGTTTGGTTTTCTGAAAAGCTACATTTCTGTTCTAATTTCAGAAATTAATAGGGCCATGAAACCACAGTCTCTTTGGACAATGGCAGGATATGTTCAAAGACATCAAAAGTTGTCTGTTACCACATAGCAAACAGAATTTCCAATGAGGTTCCAGCAGTTCTTATTGAAAACAGAAAGAATCCCTTTGTTTCCTTCCTCTTTCTGGATCTCATATAATGTTGATTGTTCTTTCTTATGACAAATGTACAGGGATTACCCTAAGACAACACCAGCTGCACAATCTTTTTTTAGTTCAATACTAAGATCACAGGATGCTATTTGTTTTGCAAGAATAGCTAATTCGAATGACTAAATATATATACGTTGACACTCACACAATGAAGAGATTCTGAAATCAAGCTTTGTTTTTAAGTATAACCAGCATAAATTACTCACTGGTACATGAACAGAAGGGATTTGCCCAGAAACAGAAAAAGTGGTGCTGCATTTTTAACTTGGTTGGGTTTTGTGCTTTTTAAAACAGTTTTTGCATGTGCTTTTTGTTGTTGTTATGGTGGGGTGGGTTTTTTCTCTTTTTTTCTGTTTAAAGCTAGCAGTAGAAGAAAATTGTATTAAATCTCATCTACCTCCACAGTTGATATATGACAAAGTCAGCACATGCCATATGCCCAAACCATCCCTTTCACTTGCTGAATACAAAAAGCTTGCTACAACATTACTGTAACTACAGGATAAGTACTGTCAAAAGAAGCTTTCTATTAATGAAGCATCCAACCAGACAGTAAAAGTTACTAGGTATTAGCTTTATGAGCAGCTCTAGTTCAAACAGCTTTATAAAAACCAGAATATCACCATTCCAGCTACATTTTAATTAGCTAACCTGCTTAACTTTATCATTTTCTTGCAGAACCATCCCAGACAAAGCAAAAACAATCACCTTGAAAACAAGTCCCTTTGAATTTTTAGGTTTAGCAATTCATGGAATCATTTAGGTTGGAAGAAACCTCCAAGATCATTGAGTCCAGCCATTAAACCAGCACTGCCAAGTCCAGCACTAAACCATGTCCCCAGGTGCCACATCTACACGTCTTTTAAGACCTCCAGAGGTAGGGACTCCACCACTTCTCTGGGCAGCCTCTGCCAATGCTTGGCAACAAAACTTTCAGTGAAGAAATTTTTTGTAATATCCAAGCTTCCTCTGCCACTACTTGAGGCCATTTACTCTTGTCCTGTTACCTGGGAGAAGAGACCAACCCCCACCTCACTACAACCTCCTCTCAAGCAGCTGTAGAGAGCAATAAGGTCACCCCTGAGCCTCCTCTTCTCCAGGCTGAACAACCCCAGCTCTCTCAGCTGCTCCAGTGTATTGGACTTATACTCCAGACCCTTCAACAGCTTTATTTACTTTCTTTGCTTAGCTAAAAAGCACAGTAATGTTTAGCTTTTTACACTTCATGTTCTGTAGTTTTAACATACGGAAGATCTTTAAGCCATAATTAAGCACTGCAGAGCAGTGTTTGCTTTTCCTTAGAAGCATGGGTTTAACTCTTCTCAAAAATGTTTAAGGTTGACATTAGCACTGAATGTCAGTCTTGCCAAAAACAGAATAAAAATTCAACCCTCAAAGAGCAACCAAAGCCTCAAACAGTTTAGCCAGCTTAAAAGCTTTCTAAAAACAAGAAAGNGGGGTTGCAGGAGATGTGAAAATTGTCTTCCCATAGGACCATACAAACATGACAAATGACAGATGAAAAACCACAAGGTAGACAACTGCAATAAAATACAAGAGTTTGGTGAATATAGTTGAAAAGAACAAGAAATAAACCCCCTAGTCTTTGAGGGGGGCTAAACTACTACACAATGAACTACCTGATACAATTACGTTAATCTCTTTTCCCTGGGTAGACTTAACAATCTAGGACAGCTCACTTAAAAAGAAATAAAAAAAATAAACAAATACGCCCCCACCAAATGTAATGGTTGCTATTCCTCAGAGAAACAATGCTTTTATCACAGAATGACCTCAAACAGTTCCAGGGATGGGGCACCCACAACTTCTGTAGACAACCTNGCTTTTTAAAACAGTTTTTGCATGTGCTTTTTGTTGTTGTTATGGTGGGGTGGGTTTTTTCTCTTTTTTTCTGTTTAAAGCTAGCAGTAGAAGAAAATTGTATTAAATCTCATCTACCTCCACAGTTGATATATGACAAAGTCAGCACATGCCATATGCCCAAACCATCCCTTTCACTTGCTGAATACAAAAAGCTTGCTACAACATTACTGTAACTACAGGATAAGTACTGTCAAAAGAAGCTTTCTATTAATGAAGCATCCAACCAGACAGTAAAAGTTACTAGGTATTAGCTTTATGAGCAGCTCTAGTTCAAACAGCTTTATAAAAACCAGAATATCACCATTCCAGCTACATTTTAATTAGCTAACCTGCTTAACTTTATCATTTTCTTGCAGAACCATCCCAGACAAAGCAAAAACAATCACCTTGAAAACAAGTCCCTTTGAATTTTTAGGTTTAGCAATTCATGGAATCATTTAGGTTGGAAGAAACCTCCAAGATCATTGAGTCCAGCCATTAAACCAGCACTGCCAAGTCCAGCACTAAACCATGTCCCCAGGTGCCACATCTACACGTCTTTTAAGACCTCCAGAGGTAGGGACTCCACCACTTCTCTGGGCAGCCTCTGCCAATGCTTGGCAACAAAACTTTCAGTGAAGAAATTTTTTGTAATATCCAAGCTTCCTCTGCCACTACTTGAGGCCATTTACTCTTGTCCTGTTACCTGGGAGAAGAGACCAACCCCCACCTCACTACAACCTCCTCTCAAGCAGCTGTAGAGAGCAATAAGGTCACCCCTGAGCCTCCTCTTCTCCAGGCTGAACAACCCCAGCTCTCTCAGCTGCTCCAGTGTATTGGACTTATACTCCAGACCCTTCAACAGCTTTATTTACTTTCTTTGCTTAGCTAAAAAGCACAGTAATGTTTAGCTTTTTACACTTTATGTTCTGTAGTTTTAACATACGGAAGATCTTTAAGCCATAATTAAGCACTGCAGAGCAGTGTTTGCTTTTCCTTAGAAGCATGGGTTTAACTCTTCTCAAAAATGTTTAAGGTTGACATTAGCACTGAATGTCAGTCTTGCCAAAAACAGAATAAAAATTCAACCCTCAAAGAGCAACCAAAGCCTCAAACAGTTTAGCCAGCTTAAAAGCTTTCTAAAAACAAGAAAGCGAAGGGAAGTATTTTAAATTTGGTGCCAATATTTAATCCTTACATACACACACATTAGAGAAAATAGAAATCAAGGCAATCCATATCAGGCTTATTGCAATTAATACAGTTCTTTTCCAAAACAAAACTTCTTACAGTCATCATGCATTCTTCTGCTATTATGTAAAGCTTCTTTATGTAGTTACTTCTCAATTGTCCCTAAGCCTTAACCCTTGACTTAGTACTAAGTGGGTTCAGTCCTCCAGGTAAAGAGTATACTTTGCATTACTACTCTTTCTTACTCAGACAAAGGTCAAAACTGCCTAAAGAGGAAATATAAAAATGTTGTCAACTGTGTTCCACTTATCAGTTTCAAAAATTCCAGGTTTCAAGCAAGCTACTTCATAGCAAAGCACTGTACGTGACTGCCAAACTTGTGATGATTTAAATGCATATTTCATATAAGGAAATGTCATGACACAAAGCATATGGTATTTTAAGAGTAACTTCATCATTTTCATTCATGATACACTGTCATGCTGTTCTATTTTAGATAATGAGAAGGGAAAGGTGAATCGTGCAGTACTGCAAACAAATTTCATCACTGAAAACAGTTCAGCTATTTATAAAAATGGCATTGACATTTTTCTAACATATTTACCTCATTAGAGGGGGTTGCAGGAGATGTGAAAATTGTCTTCCCATAGGACCATACAAACATGACAAATGACAGATGAAAAACCACAAGGTAGACAACTGCAATAAAATACAAGAGTTTGGTGAATATAGTTGAAAAGAACAAGAAATAAACCCCCTAGTCTTTGAGGGGGGCTAAACTGCTACACAATGAACCACCTGATACAATTACGTTAATCCCTTTTCCTTGGGTAGACTTAACAATCGAGGACAGCTCACTTGAAAAGAAAGAAGAAAATAAACAAATATGCCCCCACCAAATGTAATGGTTGCTATTCCTCAGAGAAACAATGCTTTTATCACAGAATGACCTCAAACAGTTCCAGGGATGGGGCACCCACAACTTCTGTAGACAACCTGTGTCAGTGCCTCATCACCCTCATAGTAAAGAATTTCTTCCTAATATCCAATCTAAATATACCCTCTGTCAGGTTGAAACCATTCCCTCTTGTCCTGTCACTACATGTGTAAATAGTCCCTTTTAGGGACTGGAAGACTATGGACTATGTAGACCCCTTTTAGGAACTGGAAGGTGCTATAAGGTCTCCCCAGAGCCTTCTGTTCTCCATGCTGAACAACCCCACCTCTCCTCATAGCAGAGGTGCTCCAGCTCTGATCATCTTGGTGGCCTTNTGTAGACCCCTTTTAGGTACTGGAAGGTGCTATAAGGTCTCCCCAGAGCCTTCTGTTCTCCATGCTGAACAACCCCACCTCTCCTCATAGCAGAGGTGCTCCAGCTCTCTGATTGTCATTATGGCCTTCTCTGGACTTGCTCCAATAGGTTGATATCCTTCCTGTGCTGGGCACCCCAGAGCTGGATGCAGCACTCCAGGTGGGGTCTCACCAGAGCAGAGGGGGAAAAACCCCTCCCTTGACCTGCTGGCCTCGCTGCTTTTGATGCAGCCCAGGATACAGCTGGATTTCTGGGCTGCAAGTGCGTGTTAATGAGCCATGTTGGGCTTCTCATCAACCAACACCCCCATGTCTTTCTACTCAGGGCTGCTCTCAATCCATTCTCTGCCTAGCCTGTATCTGTGCTTGGGATTGTCTTGACTCACATGCTTTGCACTTGGCTTTGCTGAACTTTCCAAAACAGACTTTGAAGAGAAAAAACCAAATCAACCAAAACCAAAAAAACCCCAACAAAACAAAAAAACCCCCCCCAAAAAAAAAATCACAAAAAAACCCCCCCAAAGAACAAAAAAAACACCAAAAACCCACCAAAAACCCCCAACCCAACACCTACAAAACCAAAAAGTCACCAAAAACCCCAGAACTGAACACAGCTTCACCCATTGCTATAATTCCATTCTAGACTATATTGAAGTATTTGATTACTGGCCTACATAATTCAATTTCATTTTGACTTCTAATAGAAACAGCACAATACTGTGCCATTATAGAAGGCACTGGTCATCAACAATGGTAAAAATGCCCAAACAGCAGTTTGGAGAGGACTGCCCTCCAGTTGTGCTAGCTGTGAGTCAAAAATTGTCTTACTATATACTTTCAAATCACCTGAGGAATGCAATCTGGAAGAGTGCTGCTATAGTCACAGTGGTAACAAAACGCAGGTGGCTTTAAAAGAGAACTCAACCAATTTACTAATGAATCTGTGTGATACGGTTGCCTTAAAGACCAGAAGTCCAGACTTTATGACTTAGGAAGCTTCTTCTAATATTGTTTCCTCTAACTGTTTCTTTTACCACTCCTCAAGAGGAAACAGAGTTCAGTTTTGCCAGAAGAGCAACTCTTAGAAAAGTCATATTAAATATTTACATTATCTTCATTTATATTATCTTCAGTTGCAGGAAGAAGGAAACTTGCCCTACTTTTCTGTGCAGATAAAGAAAGGCCTTTAAGAAGGTGTATGATGTACTTTATGGATGGCAGAACAGCATCAAAATTTGGGAACCTCCAACAGCTCAGAAAATCCTTGTACACAGTCACAGAAGATGTGGTCTTAATTTATCATCTTTCAGAATTTTCATTGTTTATTGCATATGAGCTTTCTTCAGAGAATTATGCTTTTTACCTTTGCCTCCGACTCCTCCAACCTTGCAGATTTGGCACATTTTCAGCTGTGGAGCCGATTGAAAATTCAAGAAGAAAAACCTTTTTCTAAAGCCATCCTAAAACTGTCATCCTGATAGGAAAGAACTTGTGTATTACTGTACTAGGCACTGCATAATTAGAAATTGTCTTTTATTAAAAACATGCTCTACATTCAAACACAATGTGGTTAAGCAATTAAAGCATGAAAAAGTGGTTTGGAAGAGAGGAGAAAAGGACATAAAACTGAAGTGGAATCAGCAGCACAGATCAGAACTTTGGTGGGGAAAACAGCTAGAGGAGTTGAATAGAAGGAAAGAGGAAATGAGATACAGTGTAGGGCAGGGCACAGCAAAACTAACTTACCCAGTAAACAGTTCTAATCTGTCCATAAAAATCACCACCAGAACTCAGATTCTTTTGAAGCATTATTTTTAGTGCACACATAATACTTCAAACAGCAGAACCTCAGTCTTGTCACAGGCTGTAAATTCCCCAACACCACACAGAATAACAGGCACCATGGCTGGTTGCAGCAAGGGTACAGATCTTTGCCAGTGCTACCAGTATTTACTTGAATGAGGCAGCTGTTGAAGGGCCTTTGTACTGTTACCTAACTGATATCTTGCAATCTGGCACCACCCAGGGAAAGACCCTGCAACCGGCAGTCCATACTGGCCCCACGCCGAATAAATTCTTGCTTCTTTTCCCACTCCCATGCTGCCATTCCTATGGTGATTACAGATAACTGTCCTGTCAGTGTGCCCCAAGAAATGAGCGAGAGGGAAGACACCATTTTTGACAGCTTCCCTTTAGTAGTCCATCTACCCACTGCTTTGAGTAGCAGCATCTCCTCTGCAGACTACTCCCTGAAGCATCATGTATCTGTTTCCACTACAAATATAAACCAGACTCATTCCTAGTCAGCTCATTTGCTTGTAATTACAAGCTAGATGGAAAATACAACTAAAACCTCAAACCCCAATAGCTGCCAGTTTAGCCAAACTCCAAGTCATGAGGAAGTCCTGGGTAAGCTTAGGCAATCCAGGATTCTTGGTGCCATGCTGTGACTGAGTGAAGTCAATTCTCTTTAAAGGCACTGATGCATACTAGACTCTCATTTACAGTCTTAGGAAGACAATGTCTTAAGACATGTTCTCAGAATCCTCCTAAAACATGCTAAGCCCTCCTAAGATTTGCCCTTAACATCCTTTTCTGAATAATACTTAATACTACTTCCAAGACAAAGTCAGATTACAGAGAGGTAATGATATATAACAGTAGTAACAGTAACAATTGTGTTAAAAGAGATTCAGAGTCGACTTTATTTCCCTAATGGATATAAATCCAGAGAAGAATATAAAATTACGAATAAAAAAATAGCCTTAATGGGGTGAATAGTCACAGTGGTAGACCCCTTTTAGGTACTGGAAGGTGCTATAAGGTCTCCCCAGAGCCTTCTGTTCTCCACACTGAACAACCTCACCTCTCCTCATAGCAGAGGTGCTCCAGCTCTCTGATCGTCATTATGGCCTTCTCTGGACTCAAAGTATTTGAACATATTACACTGAAATATGGAGCAAAATACACTCGCTAAGATGCACATTATTGATTTACATAGCAATGTGGCCAGTAGTTTGGCCTTTTGACTCTTCCACTGTTGGTTCCTGGCTGTTGTGAGTTTGCTTATTAGAACTTAATAAAACTTATGCTAGCTTTCTGTTCTAATGAAAAGAGACTTCACGTCTCATTTTAAAACCAACCTTCATGGTTGAGAAATCCATGCATACAGGATGCCTATGAGATGATTCAGAATTGGAGGTGCAAGAAGCGTGCAGGTGACAGCTATTAAAAGCCTAACAGTCAGGTTCCAATGATACTGTCACTCTCACTAATTAATTTAGCATTTTTCTTCTCTGGTAGATTTAGAAGCACCTGGCTCAGGCAGGCAGGCACTGCATTTGTAATAAAGCCAGATATCTGACTACATAACACCAACATCATTGCTCTGCCAGGCTTAACTGAGACACGGATCTTGCTTTTCCAGAAGAAACGATAAAGTAGAACTGGTTTTGTGAAGTCTAGGGAAAGCCCAGCTGTGAAATGGGATGTAAAAATCCAGGGTAAGATAAGCTCACATCTTGAATGGCTTACAATTTACTTTGAAGGTTTTCCCACTCTTTTGAGCTCTTCATTAGAAGATGAAAGAGGATAAATTCTGCCAAGATTCCCGCATTTTACAGTGTTCATGTAGATGTTGCCCACCAGGAAGAAAACTGCTAGATTATCTTCAAATTCTGTGCTGTTTTGCAAAATATCTAAAAAGTAAGAACCTCTTACCAGTCTGAAACAGCCCTCCGTGGATAGTCAAAGTGCAAATCTATGTTTAATCTACCACTCATGTCCCCCATAAGATGAAATGAACTCCCAAAGAAATATCTCATCAATAATATCCTAGAATTTTTTTTGGTCAGTTTGTATCTCTGAAAGTACTACCCACTGTGGCATATATTTGCCAAAGCCATTATGAAGATTAATGTAAAGTTTGTCAAAATAAGACCCTGGCCTGGAAATTTATAACGTGTACCCACTTTTGAAATGCTTGAGTATTGCATAATTCTAACTAGTCCTAAAGAATGGAGCTCTGAGAAATTTGATAAGCTGGCTGGAAAATAGCAAGCCGTTCAACAACAATTCACTCCTCTTCTGGAAGTCTTCCAGGTCACACGACTAAACAGAAAATGGACTTGTGGATCTGCTGCAGTTCACTCTCTCTTCTCCTTTTTCGGCTCTTAAAAGGTATCCGTTTAAAAATATTTGCAAACCTAAATCATAGCAGCATTACTTGCGTTAGTCACAGGTCTTGTCATCATCCCAAGTTTGTGATATTAGAAGCTAAACAGACTCAACTGTACAATATTTACCTTGTTTCTTAGCACTAATCTACTCACTACACATTGCTGACACATAAAGGAGTACATTTAAATTCTGTGTCCCTTAGGACTTGTGTGCAAAGCAGTTATTCACATCTTGAAAAACAATTTAAAAAAATTACCTTTTTCTGCAGTTGAAGAAATAGTAACTGGAAGAGAGAGAGAAAAAAAGAAAGTGTTAAGTAAATCTGTATTGAATCAACTGCTTGGCTAAAATTGAGATACATGAGGTAGTCGACTTGTTCCAAAGCATACTTTGAGTGTTAGTAGAGCCTCCCCTACCCAACACTGGCTAAAACAGGAGCCAGTATTCCTCCTGCCAGCCCCTGATGCTTGGTGTTAGTAGAAGAGCTGAAGGGATGCAGTTCCCGGCACTAATGAAATGAGCATACTCCACACACAATAATCAGACTAAATTTATGCATATTCCCATTCAGATATGCACTTAGTTCATTTATCTGAGTCATCACCTAAGCCAAAAGGTGTATCACTGGAAAGCAGAAGCTTAAGAAAAAAAGTTCTTACAGAAATCCCTCTGAAACTGTTACATGTTACATACTTCCTTCTCGTAGTTTTTCCAATCATTTCTGTCTAACTGTCACATACTATTTTTGACCTTTTTTCCCCCTGACCTGAATTCTTCAGGCATGTTAAAACCTCCCCACTTCCCTACCTCCTATAGCCTCACCTCCTTTCATGCCAACAGCCAATCCTATTGTTCAAATCTACCTTGTATACTGCCTGACTACTACATCCTCCTGCCCCCAGGCTTCTCCAAAACCTTCACACTTAGTTCATGAGTTCAGGCACAACGCTGAACAAAGAGCTCCTGTTACTTACTGCATTGCTTTGCTCATATCACTTCCCTTGCTGGACCTCTTCCTTGCACACTGAATTACTGAAATTTTAGGAGGAAAGGAACTTTTCTTGACTCTTCATTTTACACTGTAAACTTAAGCATCTGGTCACCAGCATGAGCAAAAGGTTAACAGAGCACACCCTGCCTACTGCAGTTTACCTCACTCCATGTTGTCTCCCCTCTCTCAGCTCTATAATTTTTACTGGCATTAGCCTGAATGCTCCTGTTCAAAAGAGCTTTTTCCCAATGCACAGTCGAGTCTTAAATCTGCAGGGCTTCAGTATGTATTGCAGACTTCCTTTTGAAGGGTTACTTTGGTTATAGAGGTGGCATGTGTCTCACTTACTGTAGATATCTATAGTGAAAGGGTCTGCAACTATATGAGGTAACTGTGTCTCTTTTTATAGTCAACAAGAGACATAATGAGGCGATATCTCAACGTATAGGTGACCTATTTTTGTTCAGATGTTTGGGGGTCTCTTCCTTTTTTTTTTCTTCCCTCTCCTCTCCTGCCCCCTTTCTCCCCTCCTCCTTTCATTTAATATCCATACTCTCTCTGATCATGGAAGCCTCTATGAAGTTAATGGAAAAGGTTTGGGTTCCTTCCACCTAGAGAAGGAAGAAATTACCACTTAAAATAGAACAAAGTGGGCTTCAAACTCAAGGAGGTCAATCCTAAAGAACAGCTTAATTTCACATTAGTTATGGATACTTCCACAGCCTCCTCCCATGTTTCTGTCAAATTCCACCACATGATACAGAAGTCTAAATATTTCTAAAGCAAATCCTGTGAGTGTTTTTGCTTGAAATTTTACTGGTGTGTTATTTCTTCAGTTAAAACTTTTTCAACAATGCAAGGAGAAGATAAAAATCATTTAAACGGTGAAAATTAAAATAAGCTTTCTGAATATGGTTGTTTGCTCAACTTGAAAAAAAGCTAAAAGTACTTTAGATTAAGCATTGTCTTTGACTCGTCATATCTTAAATAAACACCTCTGCACACAGCTGGATAAACATGTATTTCCTTAGACAAGAAATATAAAAAAGTTCTTTATTATCCTCTAATGGAATGGGAGAACATCATTGCATTTTTTTGTAAGTAACTCTGGTTAAAGCACTCCTTAATCTGTAGCCTCATTTCTGCTCTCAGCACAAAACAAAACTGTGAGCCAAATTTGATGTTTGAACATTCAAAATAATGAACAGGCTTTACAAGTAAAAACAAAAAAAATCCAAAAAGCTTAATATTGTATCACCTGTGAGACTTAATCAAAATGGTCCCTAAAAAACCTTCATAAAAATTAATTAAAGCTTCACAGCACCAGGAAGATAATTTCTCTTTCATACCTAACTCCTTTAGGTTAGAATGCAGTTATTAGACTGTGTAGAACAATTTTCATTTGAAAAACCTGCAGTTTGAGGTAAAAGCCAACGTTGAAACACTTGTGATTTTCATCCTGCCTTATCATCCTCAAATGATGTAAAAGATGTCCAGTTCTCTTCTGCCTCAGAAATTGTTTCTATCCTTTTCACTGTTGTTATGCCCATTGTCAGGTAGATTAAATGAACAACAACCCTACTATAATTGTTCAAATTCACTCAGCATTGGCACATGAACAGTTTTACAGGATCTTTATACTACAAAGCAAAGCCTTTCTTCACACAAGTTAATATCCAGTCTTTATGTAAAAAAGACCTTTGGGTATTTGCTAAGCTGGCCATCTAACAAGCAACTTTACATCATCAAGACATCAACTCTAAGCTTTGGAACTCTGGTTCAGGTGAAAAAACCCCCACATAATAAGACATTGCTCTTGTGGTCCCCATCCCTAGCCTGTAGTTTAAGTTACAAGCTTAGCTTGCAATCACTTTTCTTCCTAACAGTTTTCTTCTAATTATTTAGATACTGCCGCCAGCTTTCGCTAAACTAGTACCATTTTCACTTTAAGCATTTCTAAAACCCAGCTTTTTGTTCAGGGTGTGGGATGGGAGAAAAAAAAAATCAGCACTGCCTTTTTGCTCATTGCTTATTTTTCTAAACAAAATAAACACTGTGTATGATTTAGATGTTAACCTCAGGATGCAACAGCACTATGCACTAGATAGCTGCATCAGCACAAGTTACTGCCTTCAGCACTGCAGTCAACACAAACCTGTCCATATTTCAGAAATGCAAGTACCGCAAAACTGCTATTCTTTTGAGGATTTTAAAATACATTGCCATATCAGTCTACTGTTCATCTAGAAAAGGAAAAATATTCTTTGGATTGGTTTCTTGATATTAAGTTTTTCGTTTCACAAGAAGACTTATGAAGTTCTACGAAGGTAATGCTAGGGAAGGATAAAACATGACTAGACAGTGAAAGCTGCAGTTTATCTCAATGCAAAGAGCTCAGAAGCATGCCCTGGGGGGCTCAGGCACACAGTGAATTTTCACTATGGCCTCAGATTTCAAAGGGTTTAACATCTCAGTGCTACACCATCAAGCAACTGAGGCAAAGGTAATGAACCCTGTGTGACTGCAGTGTAAAGCTTTACCATGGCTACCTCAGGGTTTCCAAAACCTATGACAACTGAAAAGGAAGGAGCTCAGCAAAGCCTGCCTCTCTTAACAAAGCATAAACAGGCCTACATTGCATGAACTTCATGCAAGCTTGTCCAGGGATGTACAAGTGCAACTCACTCTGTCACCTCACCGAGCAGCTTACACACTGGAGCTCCCAATGCTTTGGGGTCACTGCAAAACGAAGCACACAATTTGAAGTATGTGGGTTCACTTTCTACAGAATCCTACCTCCAAAATACACCACGCAGCCTTTTATTATGTACTTTATAATGCAGTCTGCTTAGGGGACAAGTAGAAATTGCAGGGCTGACTCTAAGAGAGGAAACAGTTGTCTTAGCTTTGATTTAGACACGAAGTATCACCTCTGGCAGCAAAGACACTTTATTCTTCATGACTCCAGTTGTTGGTTACACCACTCTACATACCCTTCCTTACATTGTTTCTGTTACCTTTCATCTCACCTATGTCCCAAGAATGAAAGAGGCAGAAGCCTACAGATTATCACAGGAAACAATCCTACAGACATTGGGGCATCATTAGTTGTATAACAAATGAAAGCAGGGGAAAATGTCGTTTGTTGGAAGCATTTCTCTTGGAGTATGAACTGATAGAGGCGTCAACTTCAGAAAGCTTTGGAGAATTTTTAAAGCTGCTTCAAGGAAACCTCTCAGAACATCTTGAAAGAACAACTATGCTTAGGAAGCTGGTTTCAAGCTTATTTTCAGGATTGGTGTGGAGTGTCCAAGCACCTTCCAAATCACTGTGTAACAGGAGAAAGCCAAATATCTCTATTTTGAGGCAAAGAGGTGCAGTGATCTGCCAAGACCTTTCCAGAGGTCTGCTAAAAGATGAGACATTTCCCTTCAACCTTGAAAAAAAAAACCCACCCACATCACATCTTCCTACTCCCCTAAAAGGCATGTTCCAACCAAAGCCAGATATGCTTCTTGCAGAGCAAGAAATTCAACTGAAACTAATATAGAAGTATAGAAAAGGACAAGAACTGATCTTATTACTGAAGAGCTATGCGTATTTTCCTGTCCCCTCCCACGATGGCTCCCAGCAGAGTCATACTTCGGTTATTACAGCCTTTCCATAAATTTCAAAAGTAACATTCACATTTGGCTGACATTCCTCATGGGTGGGAAGGAGTGATAAATGTGCAATTGCATCCATTCGCCAGATGCACAGCCTTAACTTTTCTCCGCTTTTAAGTAAAAGGGTTAAAAATATTTTAAAAATTGCTTATATATATATATGTACATATGTAGGTATATGCACACACATGCATACAGACATGACATATATTTCCAGAAGTTACCAGTACTGAATTCAACAGATACTCCCCACAGGCACTGTCCTGTCTGCAAAGATAAGTCCCACTGACATTATCTCAAGTTTTTCATTTGTCCAGAAAATGGCATTTTATTGAAAGTATAGCTTAGATTTATGGATACATTTGCAAATGCAGACCTTGAATTATTCACAAGAAGATGGCAGAAACAGTACTTACTGACACAAGTGGGATAGACAAGGACTAAATTTCCTTCAGCAAATACTTATTTGGCTTCTCTTACAGGGCAGCATCACATCTTGAAGACCTTAGCACTTCTCCACTGTTTTCTAAAAGCCTTAATTCTGTGATCTTTCCAGACTTAGCTATTTCTTATTTCCCAACTGGCAGGCACCCACTAGGTGCTCTCCTCTCTAAGCAGCAGGGAGTTGTTTTTAGACAAATGACTCAAGAAGACTGCGTTGACAGCATCACGTGGCCAAAAGCCAACACAGGAAGATGCTGCCAGGTCCCAGCCGAAAGGCTATGGGGGCCCAGGAATTGCACACACAATCATCACCAGCTGGAATGAATGTCCTCTGGGAAAATTTGAGCCGTGCAAGCCTAGAATTGTTTTATCTTCATGTGGTGCTAGAAATTTCTTTTAAACTCCAGATATGCAGGAATAGGACACAGGTATCCTGTCTCCCAGTGCACTGTGAAGTTACTGAGAAAGCAATGTTTTATAGAACAGTGATGCAGGAGAGGTGGGTCCACAGGCCTTCATGCTGTGCTGGTGTGAGGAGGCACATATTAGCACACCATGTGCCTCGGCAACAGCACTGTCTGGAGCTGGTCTGCAGCATGGGGGCACCATCACCCAGGTCTAACACAACGCTTGTCTCAGAGGCATGACCTGTGGTGGACAACTCTTGCTGCAGGGGTGTATGAAGTTACCCCTCTTAACCACCTACCCGCTCCCCTATGTCAGACAAACATAACAAAAGCAAGCACTTGCCTTCCCTGACACTTCAGGTCAGGTCTGAACTACCAGTGAAGGCAAGTTTGCATGACCACAAACAGCAGGGAATTGCAGTGAAGAAGGGTGAATGGCAGTGAATGGCCTCTCGCTGTTCCGGGTCATGCACAGTCAGCCATGAGAGGGAAAAGAAGTCCTGTCAGGGCTGCTGATGCCTAAAGCAGTGCAGCTGGAGCCCAAACTCCTCACACACACTGTACACAGCAAGAGCACTCAAGTGAGCGACCTTGTGACTTCAAGTGATCACAAAATGACACCTTCAAAGGCATTGCAGGTAGTGTGGGTGTGTGCGTATGAGAAATGTGGGGTCAGAGGAGAAAGGAGGAAGCAAATGCAACCAGGGAAGAGACAGCTTGGTGCAAAGAGAGATGCTTTGTCTTTCATGACCACCACATTTTCTATGTTCGTGATCGCCATGCCCATTGCTACAGGATTCAGAGAAGAATTATCACAGGGACAGGTAAAATGAATCGGTATTTCAAATAAAGCAGTTCAAGCTGCTCTGCAGAACTTTTCTGTTATTTGCAACCAGCCATCGTTACAATTTGTTGTATAGTTAAAACAATATTAACATAATTCTTTCACCATAACAAGAAATTTAGGGCAGCCAGAGGCTTGCTGCCAGAAAATATTCTCTTATCACAATAATAAAGGAGCTTTTTATTTAGCCAAGGTCTTTTCAGCCTCAATGCAGAGAGAAAGTGCATAAATACAAACAGGCTACAGCAGAGATTAGCATAATCAATGCAAGATACTCCTTGGGTACTGAGTTACATTTAGCAACGAATTTAGCTATGACAACTGAAAACATTTCTGCCATATATTCTGGGAACAGTAAATTCTGTGCTACCACTTCCACAGTTCAAAAACACAGCTACAAAGGCAGCTGACTTCTGGAATCCACAAGAATCCTACAGATGGCTCCTTATCTCTGCACCTGCAAAACATTCTTCAAAGTTATACCAAAGGTCTCCTAACAGTTTTCTCAGCAAAGTGCCTGCATGTTTATAATGGCTTCAAACCCAAGAGTTACGCTTGGTTAACATCCAGGAGGAAGTGTGGCCAGGTCTTAACCTCAGTCTCACACATGGGTCTGCACCAACTGTAATGTACTGAGAGATGTATCAGCCCAAATAACTAAAGGCTTTTTCCCCCATATGAAGTTTGCATTCAGCTCCAGCAATGTACTAAGTTTGTCCCTGAAAACCCGATTCCCTGGGAAGCACTATACACTTTCAATTTACTGTAATTGCTCAAAACCGCCCTAATGTAACTTAATTTTCTTCAGCTACTTAATCACTATTGCCACTGCTCATTCTATTGGCATTTTGATGGATTTTAAACCCTAGCATGACTTCTACACATTTTCCTCAGCTGCTTACTCTAATTACTGGGTTTTCTTCATTCAATTCTTTAACAAAAATTCTGCTTTATCGTAACAGTAACAGCTTTATTGCTTAGTAGCTTGGAAGTGCTGTGCATAAATTGCTTCCAATATTGCTTTTAAGCTATCAGACACAGCCTAAAGAAAGCCTAGTTTCTTCTCAAAAGACAAAGAGAGCTCTTACTTGCACCAGTCAGTGAGCTGAGTTCTTCTGGCACAACAGGGAACAGGAAAAGCACAGAATCAGAAGAAGGGCATGGAAATTCAGATGGATCTGAGTGGAGTTAGCTTATGTCCACACCACTAATATTAATTACATTTACTAATTACATTTACATTTGAAGGGGGGGTGTTTATACTCAGGCTGGCCAGATCAACCTCATAGTTACACTAAAGTATCTGCATATGTGAAAGGCTTTCTGTGTTAGGAATAAGTCCAGTGGTTCTGTAGTTGACACTACTAGGACACTTGCAAGAGATGGAGTGACGAACAGGATGATCAGATGGTGTTGACAGACTGTTACTTATCATTATGTTGGACAGACTTGTCTCACACACCCTGCACAAGATTAGGTGTTCAGCAGGTGATACTAGAAACTGTCAGTATATTTAAAGCAAAAAACGAAACCAAACCAAACAAAAAACCCCACCCAACCAGACACAGCTGCTGTGACCTGCAGAGTGAACCCTCACCCCGCAGTAGGGTTCTGCGTTTTCTCCAGGCACCCTTCTTCACGTTTGTCTTCAGACTCTCTCAAAATCAGTTGTCTCCTTACTTACTGGCCCAGACTGCAACAAGCGCTTCCTTAAACATTAGGATAAAATCTCCTTGTAAAACTCCATGGATAAAAATCTCCTTGTAAATCTCCTTACAAAGTATTAGGCGCTGTTTCCTCAGAGAAGGATTTTGCTGCCACCAAGTTCATTGAGTAATGGAAGAAATCAAACCACCCAGCAAGCTGACCTCCTCTTATGCCTTAGGTCACAGGATTCCCCAAATGAAGTTTTAACTTTGTAACACTGGCCAGGTTTGATTGGTATTTGCCACCTGAGATTAAATATAGAACATACCTATGAAAAGAACTAATTTTCAGCCAGCAACCCAGCAACAACAGAGCAGCCAGTCATGTAATTTACATTAACTCCCATCAAGATATAAATAAGCCGAGGTTTTGAATACAGTCGTTTAAGGAAGTTTTGTCTTGAAAAACATGTAATTTTTACACCTGTATATTTAAACTCTTGTGGGAGAGTTTAGTGATGGGGAAGTCCTGTCTTCAACATACTGGACTTGTAAATACTAATAAATATTTTTATAATAAAAACAATAAAATACAAATATTTATGAAACAAAGGATCAAAGACTTCTCACGGTGATTCAGAGAATCTGTCCACATATGGCTCACCAAGTTGGTTGATAACAAACGTGGCCATCTTTTGATGTCAGAGGCTTTGCTGTTCATTCTTTTTGTAAAGCAAACTGTCATCCATTAATTAAACCTTACTTGGACCAAAACATCTTGAGACAAACTGTGACTGTAGCCGAATCTACTTCCTCGAGTTTCTTTGCAAAAAGAAACAACCAACCAGTGACTCTCCAGGAACACAACAAAAGGCACAGGTGCTGAAGAGGGAAAAACCCATCAGTGATAAAAGGACAGAACGCTGTGGATAGAGGACAAGATCAGGACACCTTTCTCTTGCACCAGGTCTCATTTAACTACCAGACTATTTAGGAATATGAAAAAGTGACAGCACAAAGACTGCACAAGCCACTGCAAAGGGATTTTTGGATACTCCAGAAGATCTAGACTCAATTTTAGAAACTACTCCAGAGTAAACAGAGAGGCAAGTGTACAAAAGAACATAGCCTATCATCCATATAGCTCTCATCCAGTAACTATTGCTTCCAATAAATAAATAAAAACAAACAAAATCCTCAGAGCTCACCTGAGTGCTGACAGTTCACCACACATTCTTGGAAAGCATTAACTCAGGACTCTAAGAAGGTCAGCTGAAATACTACAAATCCTACTGCAGCGTGTGCCAAGGGAAAGAAGTGATGCCTGCTACACCTCTGAAATGCATTAGGGCTCCATGGCAAAGCGCTGGATGTAACACAGCAGGACTGGCAAAGTGCCTAGCAAGAAAAGAGCAGGGTTTGATGCATGCATGACAGCTACTAAGAGAATTAACTTCTTCTGTCATCTGCCTCAGCTATCACAAGCAGCTGCAAGAATATCTACGGTTGCAGGTGAAGTATTGGAGTATGTTGCACTGGTGGGAAATAATGTTTGTGAAGAACAAGAAATGATTGCCACTGGTTTAAAATGAAAGTTGGTAACCACGCTGAGTTATGGGAAGATCAGGAGAGTGATTCCTTCTAAACGTTTATGACGAGGTGTGAGCTGACCCAGACCCTTAAACCTATTGTCTCCTGAGAAGCTACACAGAAACAAAAATTGGGATGGGATGAGGGGGCACGTGCACTTGACTGAAGACTCCAGAGAAGCTGTGCAGCAAGAAGAGAGCACTGTCACACAGTAGGGGACTATCACAAAACCATGCAGCTAAGGCAACGAAGCACAGCTGCTGATGCCCTGCAAGTGCTTAACAGCTTTTCTGGACCATCAGTTCTGCTCACATACAGACCCCTGTTTCCATTCCCAACAGTTCCTTGGCAAAAGAGTTTTTCAAGTGGGTCTGAAAGTGTGGGAAGTAGGGAGAATATAAGATATTTACAAGTCTGAGAATGTTAACAGAAAAAAAGCCACAAAAGAGAAAAAAATGACTGAATTTAGTGCTCAATGGTTTTTAAGCTTTGCACTGTCAAAACTCAGAATTTGTCTAAATTATGAATTATGAAAAAGCTCAAGCCTACTGCACCAGTTGCTGCTTTGGCTTTATCTCAGCAGGTAGCTACCATGAAACACAGCAAGTAATATCCCTCTAAGCAATTACTAGGCTGAACTCAAGCTTTTAAAAAATACAACTATTTAAAAACCCCCAACATGAAGCTTTAGGAGCATTGGATTAAACAGATAAAAATATACAAAACCAAAACATTCCTACAAAAATCCTATGCATAACTCGCATCCTTTTTCAAATACCATATATTAAAAAAAAAAAAGAATGTTAGTTACATAGGATTTTTCAAAACAGAACAGAAACCAAATTTTGCTGCAAGTTTTTGGCTCCTTCACAACATTTGGGTAAATCTGCATGTCACAAATCAACAGACGTGAAAGCCTCCAGGTACCATCAATCACAGCACTGTGGAAATACACTTCACTTCTGTGGGTTTTTTTCCAATACAAACTTGACAAAGCTAAAAGCAATGACTACTTACCAACAGGAATGGTACAATAGGTCCTCTGCATTCACACTATGACAATACAGTAGCTGAGGTACTTAACATGAGTTTTAAGTCCACCACAGACAACTGCAAACCAGCTTATACAGTAACTACCTGTTTAGGTCTCTTCAAACAAATAATGTCTGTTCCTCTCAAAATTACTGAAATTTAATCTAAATTTTGTTTCATTCTCTCTGCAGTGGCAGCTTGCCTAATTCCAGATGAATTATTACTTACACCTCTTGATTTTGTCCCAAAAGGCTTAAAAAAAGAAAAAAAAATAAACCAAAACAAGCCAGCTATCTCCATCCTTAGTACTTCACAAGAGATGCATAAAAATTCCCCACTCTGGAGACAAACACACATCAAGATGCACAAGTCAAATACCACAAACAAAAAACCCATTGCATTAAAACCCTCACTGAATCTCTCTGTAAATCATATGATTAAAATGGTTCCATGCTTCACATTTCAGACAATGCTGCACCATATATAGCATCAGAGAGACTGCTGCAGAAACTGCAAAGCTGCTGCTCTTGTGATCCAGTTCTCTTCAACAATCTTGTAACACAATTTTAATAGTCAAAACGGAACATGAATAAGGAATGGATGAGCCATTTGGTCTTTTGGAAAGAAAGGAAAAGCAGAGGCTTGAAATGCTGCAGAGGAGGAACTTGATTTTTAGCACAGATAAGAGAAGACAGTCAAAGGTCAGGTAGCAGGCACCCCACTAAGGATTTGGGGGGGGGGGGGGGGGGGGGGGGGGGGAGTGGGGGGGAGGTGAGAAAAAGAGGGTGAAAAATCTGTTGCTTTTTTTTTCTTGACCCGGAACAGAAGAAGTTAAGCACATCCCACAGAAGACAATTTAGTGACAGCAGAAGAAGGTACTATTGGGGAAGTGGCTAAAAGAACAAATGTATTTGTTACAATCTGATTATCCCTTTTATATGTGATTCACACCTTGGCAGAGATTCAGCTTACACAAAAAAGTGATCTGTGCTTACCTCTAAAATGTTTCTATTAAATTTCAAACATAATGAGACAAAAATGGATGGTCATCCTGTTACAGGAAGATTATGCATGATCTGAGGAGTTAACAACTATACTGAAAACTCCATAAAAGCTATTTCAGGAATCTATAGTTTATAACACTTGTAAGGAAAGCAGACAAACCAGCATAAACTCTCACAGTTATAAGAAACTGTTGAACAAACACTGATGTATTGAATGGGTGAAAAACGAATAGCACGAACTCCCAGCATTTACAGGGACAATTTTAGACTGACAATTAGAATCTACCCTACCCCCATTTTCCATCACAGGCAGTCTTGAGTTCCAAAAGTAGGTACAGTACAATCCAAATGTTTCACCTGTCATAGGTGTACAAGAACTCAGCTCAGATACCCATCTTTTAACCCTGAAAATTCTTTTATTATGAAAGGCATGGTTACATTAACTCATAAAAATATGAGTCACTAGAGAACAAAGTTTTAATTACTGAAATTTCGACAGAGAGAACCTGAAGTTCACAGTATGCAGAGGGTCAATGACCTCAAAGTAATGTCTACTGAAAACATACACTTGAAATTCTGGTCGTTTTATCCACAGCATCTTGTAGGAAAACAGAGACTCAGAAGGGACCAAGTAATGTAAAACCCCTGATTAAAAGTGAAAGTGACTTTTAGATCACTAACTCGAGGTATACACAAAGCTCCTACTGTTGTTAGCAGAGAAAAATTTGAGAGAAGTTATTTTCCATAATCTTAAAGTACTCGCACTACTTGAGACTTTTCAAAGCAAGCAGAAAAGCTTTATAGTCCTCATCTAAAAATCAGGAAGCGCTGCAGCAATGAGTGATCACAGCTACAAGAAAGTAAAACCACAGGAAGCCCTCCTGTTTCAGCTCAGACACTCAGCTCCTTGCTTTCCCTAAGCCCCTTCTTTCCCTTACTCCAAAGCCATCTCGCCCATGGACCAGTTTCAGACGAGTGCTGAGGCTCAGTGGAGGTCTCACACCAAGTACATGCCAGTAAGTTTCAACAAAGTTGTTGGATGGGTAGAACAGACAAGCCCACCCCCCCTGTTATCAAACAGCTGCTCTCAGCTCAGCTGCTCATTTTCTGCCTAGTCCCATGGGCAAGCCACACAGCACCAACCTGGCCACTACATCACACTTCTTTCTGACCAAATGGTTACTAGGGATCAAGGAAAGATGCCAACTACTGCAGAGCTGTCAGGAGTGGTTTAGCAGATGCAAAGGAAAACTGGTAACAGAGGGCTGGGGCACCGAAGATAGAGGGCTGGGAGGAAAATGAGGAATGGAGTCGTTCTGATGGCATAAGAAAGCCAACACAAGCCAACTCCTCAAAAAACTAGGCTGACTAGTTCTGTTGCACTTGGAACAATCTTTTCATTAGAAGGTTGGCAAGAGAGGAGATTACATGCCATATAAAAGGCACATGCCTACCTGTCCCTATAAACTAGAATGACCAATACAGTGCAAAGCATCATATAAGAATACAGTGTTTCTACTTAAGCTGAGCACTTAATTTTCCGATAATTTGCATCCAGTCTGAGCACCTCAACAGGAATTCTACTTATTTGTAACGCCAGAAAAAGTTCTCATTTAAGATGATCATATGCATGCTTACACTGAGACATTACAACACAACTATGTGTATGCAGAGTGGTTCAATTTCTGTATTTTTAAATTCATAGGAGGCATGTAAGTATAGTTAACTGTAACTAATGACCCAGCCTGTTTAACTTGCTTTCCTTTTCTTGCAAAGGTAACCCTCTTTTCCTGCGGGAATGCTTTTTACATGCTTAACATGCAAATGTTGTACTTCAGTGCTGATACTTCAGCGTTTTCTGTAGTTTGAAATCAGAAGTTACTGACACATTGCTGTTAGTATCACCTTGCCATTGCTTGAGAGATATTGCATTAGCATTTTCAGTACAGATTTCTTCTGGAGAAGGCAGATGGAATTACCTTCTTTCTGTTTATGCAACAGACTCTTCAGATGGGATCATTACAACAGATCACCATGTGCTTCTCATATGGATTGTGCTTTGGGGAAATCAGAGCTATCTCCCTACTGACAAGAGCTACTGCAGTCTCCTGGAACAGCAAGGAGTATAATTGGTACTATTAACATGAAGTTGTGCATTCCAAATTACAAAATGCTTTGCTTGCCAGGATTTTAGATACACTAGACATTACCCTGTATCAAGAATAAAAGAAAAAGCAAACCTTTCTGCAACTAGATGCTTTGAAAAGAGTACACAGCTAGTCATTCCCACAGCTTTCAAAAATTTTTCGAACTTTGTAGAGCTTGAGGAATGAAAACACTCATACATTCACAAGCCTAGCAAATAGGTAAAACAAGTCATTGTCCTTAAAATGCTTGGCCCAGTAGAAGCCAGGACTGTGTTTTTCAGAAAATATAGCTTCACTATATAAGTAAAAACCTAACCTAAACAAGATTTTCAGTTATTAATTTTTTTAAAAAATAAAACCAGCCAATACACTTTAGTTACGATGTCTAGCCAATTTAGCCAAAATTAACGTCTCTTTTTCTCTGTGCAGACTGCACTAGCAAAGTCTGCTAGTGTTTTAGCAAATGGGTAAGAAACAGGCTGGCTTCACCCACCGACTCTGACTACCTGTGTCAAAACAGTGTCTTCTGACCACCCTCTAGCCAGTCCATATTACAGCCCACCACCTACAAAAATAACAGATGGGATAGACAATAAAATACAAGTCAGCCATAAGTGAAAACTAACCACGAGAGAAGCGCTCCACTCTTTCTGAGCATCTGAGGGATGTGGTAAGCAGACACAATCAGTCCCATTCAATAACAGCATAATATAGCCATTGTTTACAAAAGCGATGTAAAAAGCAAAACATGTTTTGATGACAAGTAAGAACACATGAAATGGTTTTAAACTAACAAAAAGCTACTTTACAAGATCCTTTATGCGGCGCTAGGTGTGCTTTCTTGCAAACAGAGCTCTGGACAAGTTATGTGTGAAAAGATATAATCTAATAAGAAAGCGTTCATGTTTTTCTACTTCAAAGCACTCAGAAAACCTCTGAATGAGATGCTGCCTTGAGTCTTCTGCATTTCTTTCAGTTACATATGTTCACAGAATTTTTATACTCTGCTGACATTCCCTCAACTTACACACATTTGGCTGTTTTCATCCTTCCAACTAGCTTAATAGCTAATTTACCTGATGGATCACAACTACACAGCAATAGTGGTCTAAATAAGCCAGTGTTCAACAGCTTCTGTGAGATGTAATGATCTGGCAGTTTCCACGGGAGGAAAACAATAGACGAGCTCATGAGTCTCCTTTCATCTTATCCACACCAGTTCCCCTCAAGTGTTCACAGCCAGTATGTAAGTAATATAATTTAGGGTTATAGAAGAGGCATAACGAAGTAAATACATACTGGCAGTGAATTACAGAGTAAGACATTAAGCAATATGTGAGCACCCCAGCAGAGGAGGGTGGGGCAAGCAGTATGGAGAAGCAAAACGGAAAGGAAAGGGGTGATGTGATGAAAGAAGCAAGCCCAACACTACCATCTTCTACTTTATTAGGAATATTTTATGATACTATAGTAAGCTTGGCTTCCCACTTTACCTACTAACTGAATATATATGTTTAACCTTTAATAAATAAGCAAGGACTACAAAGAAGAAACAGTTGAGGAAATAAAAGGCATTCTCTCCTCCTGTTTCCTTGTTAGCTCCACATCTTAACAGTCTAATCTCTGAATATAACTTTTGAAAAAGCACAGGTGTCTGTGGGGTTTCAATTTCTCTTTTACTCCTTAAGTATTTACACAAAATTTTCTAGCGTGTCTCTTTTCTAAAGCTTCCCTTCCTCCATCTCTTTCTTTCTTTTACCAGGCACACATCAGCCTTTTACCAAAGCCACAATCCCTGCTTCTGCACCCACCCTATGTGACCATCTGCAGAGACCCGTGTTGCCTCACTCATTAGCCCTGCGCTGAAGGCGCATCCCTGACCTGCTTCACAGCACATAGTGCAGAAGTTCTCAAAAGGAAGAGAACTTAAGGAGCCCTGGGAGAAAGTAAACATACCTGCCAGGAGAAACAGAAAATCCTGTGTTTTGTTATAAATCCTCTCTGTGCTCGTTTGAACGCAACCACAGTGAAAAAGCACACAAAGGAAAAAACCCTCAGCACTAAAAGGGCCCAAACACAAAACTCCTTTTCCCTTCCTTGATAACAGGACTTTTTATCAAGAGTGTAAAAAAAAACAAACCTCAACGGTTTAAAAACAAAAACCAAGAAACCCCAAACCCACAACACAAAAAGCCTCATAGAAAAGTAAATTTTTGGTCATCAAGTATGATTTAGACTAGTAAAAACTCTAAAATTCAGTGACAGCAACAGAAGTTATTTTCTTAATAAAAGACACCTTTTCCTAACGGTCTGTATGTGCAGATGTTAAAAAAGCTGACTTGTGAGCAAAAAGCACCAGACGTCTAGAAACCAGATTTATAGATGCAAAAGTTCTCCCATGGACAGGAGCCAACCCTTTCAATAGTTTTCACGCAAACAAAACCCTAATGAACTCAGAAGGGCTCTTCACAGCTTGACGAGGAGAAATCATTCACCAGCAACCAGTGCTGACCCACTCAGTGATCAAGACACAAAGCTGTGACTCAGGAGCTTGAGGTTCTGTTCCCAGTTCAGCGCAGACCACCCTGTGTGACCGTAGGCAAGCCTCTTAATCTTTTGGTTTTTGTTCTTTGCTTACGAGAGTAAATGCATATCTCTAGTCATACTGATCAGACTGTAATGGGTACAGAAAACCTGCAAAATGTGAGTCTATAACCTCACACAGCCCCTTTCAGGGCTACTGTGACAACTACCTGTACCTCCAGTACTGAAGGCTGTCTAAAACTTGGTTCCAAGTGTTTATAGTCTTAAGAGTGATTTTTGGAAACACTGACATATTTGCAACTATCTCATGCCAACATTTCACGTAGTACCTTAACAAGCATTATTTTACAACTATACTATTTAAAGTCCAAACAACTTTTTGCCTGTGGTTCATGTTCTAGCCCACAGCTCTAAATACAAAAGGCTGTGAAATAACATAAGCATTCAGAAAAGTTATTAAAAAAACTCTTCGCAGAAAAAGAATAACTAATTATTTCTAGTGCATGTCCTTATAAGTTTACCCAGACGTCAACTTTCTATTTCTAGCAAGGGATATCAAAGGACATAGTTTACACAAACAGCAAGAAGTACAAGGACTTACAGATACTAGGCAGACCTATGTGTAGCCTTAAATAGTTCTTCGTACTTTTGAGTTTTTCTTTTTTCGTTTCAGCTTCCTCGCTTAAACATGCCAAACGCTCAGTAACGCGTTCCTCAGTTTTCCTATGCTGCTTCCAAGCTTTAGCAAGCCTGATGAATGCTGCACGCCACGGCTCCACTCCGTTTACATTGCCCAGAGAAAGCCAACATCCTCCTGAGCCGAAGTTTCCTCCCGAACACAGTAAAGGGTAAACATCACCCTGACCGGCACCGGCTGCAAGGCACATTTACATAAGGAAGAGCCCTCGCCCAGAAAGCCTGGAGACGGCCTGACAAGACCCCATAAGCTCTAAATCCTCTCCCCAGCCCGCTTAAGTTGGATGCTTCCAGCCTCAATACGCTTCAATGACACTGGGCTTCTTAATTAAAGTGGGGCGGGGAGGGAAGGCTCCTAAGCACCCAGGAGGAGTTATCCGATACCTCAGTGAGACGGATGAAAAACAGAAAAACAGAGAGGGGAAAGCCCGAGTGTAAAGCAGAGAGGGGCGCACGAGGGGCTGGGCCCTCGAGAGGTCCCCGTCCCCGGACGAAGCGCCCCGGACCCCCGGCCTGGGCCTGCCTCCTCCTCCTCCTCCTCCTCCTGCTGCTGTGCCCGAGCCCCCC
>VWZF01004533.1:328633-476603 GCA_013396755.1 Sclerurus mexicanus | reverse complement strand
GGGGGGACAGCAGGTAAAGGCGGCGGCGGCAGGAGAGCCCGGGGCGGGCTCCGCGAGAAGCCAGCCCGCCCCAGCAGGGTCCCGCCCGGCCGCTCCCGGCGCCCGCCGCCCCCCGGAGCACTCACACACACACAGCTCCACCACGTAGGCGTAGTAGGACCAGGCCACGACCAGGGCGATGAAGGCCACGGGCACCCAGGCCAGCACCTTCTGGCAGCACTTGAGGACGTGGGACGGCGCCATCTTCCCTGCCGNGGTTCGCGGCCGTGGCGCCTCGTCCTGCGCGGGGCGCCGCCGAAAGGAGCCCGGTGCACCCTCCGGGCAGCGCCCTGCGGACACTGACATGTACCGACGAGATCCCCTCTCTGTCTCCTGCGGGCTAAACAGGCCCAGCCCCCGCAGTCTCCCGCACAAGACAGATGCTCCAGACCCCCAATCGTCGGGGCGGGACCCTCTTCCAGCCGTAGCAGCTGGTTTTGAACCGGAGCTCCGCTCTTCCCCCGGCGGCCCTGGCCGGGGCAGGACTCCCTGAACACCCCCAGCGCTCACTCAGCCTGCCGGGTGCCGCGCAAGGATGTTCGTCTGTAGGGAACTCGCTGCTGTTTGCTTAGCTGGATGCTTTCGGAGCCCCCGGCGGGCACGGCGCGACCTCGGCGGGGCTCATCCTCTCTAACCCTAACCCCCTCATCGCCTCACACCCTCGGCTTCACTGCGGCGGTGCTGTTTGTGGGATGCCGGGACAGAAATCCCTACTGTGCCCCCCAAACCAGCGGGTGTTCCCACCGGGAGCGCCTCCCAGCCCCGCCGGCCCATCCCGCGGCGCTCTGGCGCCACCTGGCGGCTGCGCGGGGACCGCCCGGGCCGACGGGGACGGACACATCCACGGGGGTATGGAGACATCCACGGGGGTACGGACACATCCATGGGGATATGGACACATCCACGGGGGTATGGACAGCATCCACGGGGATACGGACACATCCATAGGGCTACTACCCATCACAGGGCTACAGACAGCATCAATAGGGTTACAGGCACCATCCATAGAGCTACAGATAGCATCCATAGGGTTACAGACCCCATCCATAGGGTTGCAGACTCCATCCACAGGGCAAGGAGTGAGGCTGGAACATCCCGGAAGGGTGCTCTGAAAGGAGAAGGCTTGAACAGAACAGGACGGGGGCACTGGTGTGGGTGGGCAGGACCCAGGCGGTACAGCCCATAGTGAGCACAGGGAAGCAGCACGGGGCGAGTGCAGTGGGATTGTCTTCTTAGGGGCAGGGAGAAGGGCAGTTAATATGGCCTTGCCTGTTCACAGAATTACAGAATCACCAAGGGTGGGAGAGACCTGAAAGATCACTAAGTCCAACTGTCAGCATAGCACCACCATAAACATCCCTAAGCTATATCCCCAGGTGCCACATCCAGATGCCTCTTGAACACTTCCAGAGATGGTGAATCCTTAAGGCCATTTCTTCTCATCCTCACCTGTTGGTGAGATGATGGAACAAATACTAAGAGGAGCGACAAGGAATTCAGAAGCCTGTGAGCCTTTTACAGCTCCATCCCGGGCGGTATTCAAGAACAGGTTGGATGGGGCCCTGGGCAACCTGGTCTACTGGCATGGAGGGATGGAATTCAGTATCTTTTAGGTCACTTCCAACCCAAAGCATTCTCTGATCCTCTGATCCTGCAAACAGCTAACAGGGAGGGAACACCCCAGCCAAATGCCCAAGCAGCAGCCTCTCTATGTGTGGAAATGTGTGTGTTCATCTGGATATCAGAGCAGAGGAATGAAGCAGCGACCTCTGACCCTGACATGTACAGAATAACTATGGAGCAGGGACATGTGTCCAGAGATCATGGAAAGATGGAGATCAGCCTAGGACCAACTCTCAGTGTATGGCCATGCTTGAACACGGGAGCAGGATCAGGACAGTATGGAAGGGGACTGCAAAATTGTATGTAGTAATGTAAGGGCTGTTAAAGAAGGGGATTGCAGAGAGGGAGAGAGCTGGTGAAACAACTTGGTCTGACCCATTCCAAATGGAGAGCTGTAAGGTAAGGGAGGAGTGACTGGTTACATGGATAGATCAGTTTGAATTTAATGTGAACCACAACAATCTTGGTCTCATGGTTAGCATATCAAAGATATTGTTAAAGTATTTCAGTTTCTCTAATCTTCATTAATTATGGCACGTGCGGACATGGTTTAGTGTTGAAGATGGCAGTGCTGGAGTAATGATTGGACTTGATGAACTTAAGAGATCTTTTCCAACCTTAACGATTCCATAATTCTGTTTCTTAAAGGTGTCAAAACATGCCACAGCTGCTAGCATGTGCTTTACCTCAAGATCTCATGGGACTTCTAACATTTATCTTCAAGACAGAAAGCCAGTGACAGCTGCATAAACTTAGGACAGGACAGACTACTTTTGATCAGCTATTATCCAGTAACATTTCTGCGCAGTGTTTCCATAATGACAGGAACTGAAGTGAAACTGAATTAAACAAGGACAACCTCAAGGTTGTGAGGTGGCAGAGACGGACTATTTATCCCCACACAGTCCCCCCTCTCACTGAGGAGTTAAGCTGCATGAGGAGCCCCTTAGCACAGCTGTCAGGAACTAACATCTTCCACTTCTGAAAGCCACCTGGGATGTGTCTACAAGGATGTCTTGAGAAGAAAACAGCTCCTTGGATAGATGCCAAGCGGGATGAAGGAAGCTCTGCTGGAAATCACCGAGCGCCTGTCTGGCTTCAAGTGGCTGCAGTGCAGCTTGTGCAAACTGTGCTGCCTCAGATGTGGGGAGGGACAAGTGATGACATTTGGAGCAGACTTTGGGAAGCTGAACAACAACTGAGAATGCCATGTGAGAATGGCTGCTCAACACACTCACATTGGATCCTATGACTGTCAAATAGAGAAAAAAGGTGTCCCCTGTCCATTTTCACATTACACTTCCATTTCAGGCTGCCCACCTGCTTTAGGCACAGAAAAAAAATGCATAAGAGGTGAAACATTTCCCTTTGCAGTCTCAGCACCAGTTAAGGTCTATTGCACAGTCTTTCAGATGTTTGTTGGTCCTAGAGAAAGACTGCAAACACTCCAGTTCTTCAGAATTTCTCTCTTTACTATTTAGACCTTATAATCTATAACAATTTCATCTCCATTTTGCTTCTTTATTTTTTCCTCTCAAAGTAACTTATCTTGAATTCCAGAAACGTGCAGTCCCCAAACAGAAGCATCACAACAACCTCTTAGATGGAGACTGATGCAAAATGATCATTTGTCTCATTAGGAATTCTATTTCTTGTAATATGAGACAAATCAGTTTTTTGGAGGTTTCATGTTTCTGACGTACACATAAAAGCAACCGAGATTGTGCAAGTATTTGCTCTTCACATTCCAGTAAAGCTCATGTAATCTTGTACACACCAACTGGAAGTGATTAGTTGCCCTTGTTTGCGTTAGGTCAAATTTATAAATTGTGAAGATGCATTTTTGGTCAAACAGCATTTTGAAAAATTGAATTTCAGCCATGTTGATTTATTCCTTGGTTTCCTAGTGTCCTTTTGTTCAGTGATATTCCTGTTTCCTAAATTTTTCATTGACTCTAATAGCATTTTGTTCCTTCTAGTGGCTTTGTTCCTTTTAACTTTAGGACCTATCATTTAATTAGTCTCCTTTTCTAAAGATTACTGGTAAAGCATCACATTCTGTTATACTTTCTTTTCAATAGTGAATGTACTCATTTACCCTGTGACTCATCTGCTCTTGCTCTAGGAATTGCCTTCTGTGCGTTATTTAAGAGATGTACACAATGTTTTCAGTAATGTTTGCTCATTCCAGTAGTATCAGTTTCAAAATAGATTAAAACACAGTTAGATGCCACATAATTTAAAAAAAAAAAATGTACCCAGAAAAAAACAAGAGAATTTTAAGAGACTTTATTGGCAAGTGTTAAATGAAAACAATTTGTTTTCCTGGGGGTGATTTAGAGCTACCAGGTGCTCCATGGGGTAGTATTAAAACTGACAAATTTCCTCTAAAGCAGTGGACCTGAGGCATACAGTGTTGTGGTAGAACACCTCTGTAGTATGTCTTTTCTCCAGGAAATTGCTCACTGGATTTTTCTAGTTTCAGAATCTACTTCCTTTAAGTCCAAATTCATAACAGTTTTAAAACAGTCCTTCTCCAAGAGTTTTCAACCTTCACATAAAATAGCACATCAATGAAACAAAAAATGGCCAAAGGCAAGTACTCGTATCCTCGTATTTCTGCAGGAGTTTATGTGGGGTGTATGTCTACCTCCACCACGTTCATCTTCATGCTTCGCTTGTGACCATCTGCATTCCAGGATCTGTACCAAATATGTACTCCTAATTCTTGCGTATTTTGTTAAAGCCTACCAACTTGGTTTGAATCCAGAGGGGGGAGTTTTGCTTTTAGAATGAGGCTTGTACAAATTCAGTTATCAGAACTGATTTCTGGAAACAACCAATGAGTTTCTGTTAGTTCTAATACATCACACTGAATTTTTGCCCTTGCTTCCTTTGGAAATGAAGAATAAATGGTTCTGAAACAACTATCTTAAACTAAACAAACTGAAAGAAATGTAAAAAGTATTGTTATGGGAACACAACTAAAATTCTGTACATGAGTTAGACGTTGTAAATGACTGCACTCACCCTTGTGTCTCCTTTGGAAATATGTCAGATCAATTTCTGAGACTTCGGCAATGTGCAATGTATTCATCTTTATTCCACATGTAGTAGATTTAAGTAAAAATCAATTTTACTTAGTTTTTCTATTTCTGTTCAGAGGATGAGTTCCTAATGTTGAAAGAGTCATAAATGATATGTTTAGATTGGCAGCTGGCACAAACTTTTAACTAAATTGTGTTGAGTAATGCTGACAGACAGATTGCAAATACCATACAGTGACTAAAAGGAACTAAAACACTGAACACTAAAACTATGATGCATTCTTTAAAAGACAATGTTTATCTAAACACAGACATAAACAGCTCTTTCAATCCAAGATATTAAAAATGAGAAATTATTTTGACTGTTTTATAAAGCATTTTAGCTAAGACAAATAACAATAAACCATTAATTAAACAGTCTGATTCTTTGAGCCTGATGGACAAGTCATCCTTGGCCTTCAAAGGAGTTCCTTCCTGGCCTCACTTCCAGGATAAGTTCTGAAAATGATTTGTGACTCTATTTTTATTCCTAATCAATCTTTTAATTTCTTGTCTTCTTTTCTTTTTTTTTTTAATACATACACAAAAATCATTTAAAAACCAAGCATATCTCTTTTCTTTTACCTCTGAACTTGACATCAAAGCTCCTGCTAAAAAAATAAAACTGGAAATCCCATTTTTAGTAACTGCTGAAAGTAGATACTGCTGATTGCACAAACCTAGATACAAATGAGCACTGAGGAATTAAACTTCTAGATACACTACAGCTAAATGAATTGATTTTTCCAAAAGAAAACCAAACAGCTTGTAAGAAGCAAGTAATTAGTAAACAAAGGAAACCACAAAAGCAATAAAAAACATCATAAACCTATTAGCTTCATGCAGACTAAAACGTTAAAGAATAATCTCCATTCCAAAGTAAAAACAATTTGCCGAAATATTAACAGCAACAAATAAAAGGTAGCCTTGCATTACAGTCAGAGCTGGCACAAAGCACAGTCTGGATGAACACACACACACCACACGCTGTTGCGAAGTTCTTTCTCAATTGTGTCATGTTTTTGATGATGTGCTGCCAGTCCCACTGCCCCACCTCTGCTCCCCTTAGCCACCTCTCATCACCAGAAGCACCAAGCAACTTCCAAACACAGCCAGCCATCTGATTTCTTTAGCCCACTGAGCACTGCACGAGTTCAGTTTGCAAGGAGGAGGCTGAGGCGTAGCAGTAGCATTTGGATTGCTTCCAAATTGTTTATTTCATTTGGAGCGTTTCCTGGGGGAAAAAGGGTCCTTGGTGGTCACTGGTGCCTGATCTTCTAGCAGGTCTTAGTATGCCCCCATTGGCACGCTCCAGTTTTGGGTCCGTATATAAAGATGACAGGCATACAAGCATTTTCTCTTTAGTACTATTTAAATTAAAGCTCCAAGCTGAGGCCATGGAGGGAAGAGGTGCTTTGCTAGCTTCTCACTCTGTTTCTTAGGAGAAACCACTGCGCCAAGGCTCAGGCAGTAGGACTTCTGAGCACAAAGCTGCCTGACAGCTACCAACACACCAAACACTGTAATCTCTTTACTGCTTAGGTGGGATCTTTATGGCTTCCCAACGCAGCCTCTCCTGTCCCTCCTCCAAGTGAGGGCTGCTCTGATGTCTTATCTATCATGGAAGTTTCCTCTCTTCTCAAGACTCACACCACCAAACCCCAAAGAAATGACAACAAAACACCTCCTGTTGAACTTATTTACAACTTTGAGAACGACATATCTTGTGTCATGCAAAAAAGGGATGGATATTTCCTCACTGAGTGGTGAGATCTCTTGGTTGCTTTTCTTGAGACGTTTCCCTGGTCCACCTTTTGAGCCTATTATCTCTGTTATCACAAACCTGTCTTGAAGGGTTAAGCGTTCACCCCAGCCAAGACAAGTCAGACAACTGAGAGGAGGAAAGAGGAAGAATCTTGACAGCTTTACAGATAAGTCTATCTCCTATATAGTGGCCAGCCAGGAAGAGGGATCTGGACTTGGGACTATTGGCTCCTGAGATTGTAAGATAAAACATATGCACCTGTGTACACAGAGATGCACATAAAGTTATAGCTAAAAATGTTCACCTGTAATTGATAAACGTTAGTTTTGATTTGTTCTTTGTTTTACTGTCTAAGATCTTAGGTCTACCTTTGCTTTTGGAGTAATAAACACTTGTATTTACTTTTTCATTGGACTTACTATTCCCCAAACACTTGTTTCTTATAACCTTGAATTCCTGAGATACTGCAGCATTCCCTGTCACAACATTTAGTAAGATAAAGCAACTATTTGTTACACATTCATCCTCTGCAATACAATTAAAGAAAAATAGTTACGAGTCAAATTGTAGCTACCACTGTTTACGACAGAATGAGTAGTTTTGCTTCTCATTTATACTATTTCTTGAAGAGGCCTGAGAGACTCCATGCACATTCATTGAACAATGTGCAACTTCTAAAGCCTGCATCAACAATCTTGTATTTCCAGTTTAATATTAACCTCATGAAGGTAGACAAACCAGACATCCACACAGGATCTAGTGGAATCAGGCACCAGGAATCTGCACATGAACAGATCACAATAGCGAGAGCATGAACCCTGTGAATTTTCCTTTTTGATACAGGATAACTTGAATTTTAACATATTGTGCAAGTGGATTTTGCTTTTTGGACCTCTGCCTTTGCCAGAGAAGAACTGCTCTTTTAGTGGCTAACTGAGATGATGTCCACTCCTTCCACAGGAGATGATACTGCTACGATGTTCCTGCCTGAGGCCACTATTAAATCCTGCATGTCCTGTGTCCTACAGTACAGCATCAGACTCCACAGAGCAGTAAACGACATTATTCCCTAGAACAAGATACTTCTTTGGAGCTCAAAAATTATAATAGTTCTGTAAACCAAACTGATTGCACTGGAACTGGATTATAAAATTATTGCATTAGAGTCTGGGTTAATTAAACTTTAACTATAGTTAAAAAAGGGTATTGTTGATTCAGATAGTATGTAAACAGGACAGGCAAACTCCCATAAATAACAACACTCATAGCAAAAGAACAATGGACTGCTTTAAAAAGGACTTTTCCCAGTTTGCTTCCACACTTCTTTGGCGCCTTTAATGCTTTCTCTTTTCACACACTTCCAGTAACCTTGAAGGCCTTGCTGCTGAGGTACCTGTTAATAAAGTTAAAGTGTGTTTAGCATGTACAGAAAAAAGACTCCTATTCCCAGATCATGTAAATACAATATGTAATGCCGTGCTGCTGCTTCCACAGTTCACATGTGTAATAACAAGTTCTTGGTGGCAGCACTCCTCCCAGATTTATATGCAGTAATGAATATCCAGTTTAAAATATACTTTTTTCCTATTCATTAACTCTACTCGTGTTTCTACAAGCATTTAGAAGATAGTTGTAGCAGTTGTCTGCGGTATTTAAAAACAACTATGTCAGCTTACCCTCAAACCTCGATGCATTCGGTTCCTCAGGACTCCAAGAAACTCGCTGTGGCTGAGGCAGTCATCTCCATCTAGATCAAAAATCTTGAAGATGGTATCCAGAACATTATCTGAGAGTTCCTGTCCTGTTGCCACCTTCACAGCTCTCTTGAACTCGGCTAGCAAAGACATAATATTACATCATAGGTGACTGTGAACTTGTAAAGAAAATGGAAAGCACATAAAATAGCAGGATTCTGTACAATTTACAACGTGTCATGGGTATCCTAACTGGACAATTTGGGATGTGTGAACTAGTGAACTATTCTGAGGCCTCAGTTCACGTGTTCTTGAGCTTGATTCATTATTTGTGTGCACTGCTTCTCAAGCAACAGTAAGTGAAAATTTTTGCTAGAAATAGCTGCTTGCTAAAAACTTACTTTTGGCTGCTACCTGTGCATAGGGATGATAAGTGTTTGCCTTGCTATGCTTTCATAAAAAACCCTACTATTTTATCTCAAACCAGTTTTATGCCAATTCATTCTGCAAGAAAACTCTTCTCCTCAGAGGACAGTATTTTATAATACGCTCCACCTCAACCAGCAATCTCCTCAGCGACTCTGTAGAAACACAGGCCACCAAATGGTCAATGTGCTGCACATGGCTTTATATACCTGTAATTCTGGTTTTTAAAGAAGTATGCTGCCTTCTTTTAAATGACAATTGAAGAGTTCATGGGGATTTGTGGCAGAAAAAGCTGTCACACCTCTCTGGAGATCTACTTTCATCTTCAGCTTTTTTGCCTTCTTTCTTTACAGCCCCGTGTGCACTACAGAAATATCTACTATTATCCCCACTTTTGGTCTTGTGGTGTATAGAATTTGGAGTTTGGACCCAAGGATGATGAGGAAATGTGGGGTTGCCATAAAACAGGAGATTGTAAGAGTGAAATGATTGTTATTTATTATAGCAACCACAATCCCAACATATGAATTGGGTGCATTTTTGAAGGCATCATGGAAGTGTGAATTTCAAGAAGGGACTGGAGGTCATTAAAATATAGCAGTATTGTAGATCATTACAATAATAATAAGTGAAGTCATAAATACAGTATTAATGTGGACCTGCTTTCAGAAACAAGTGCTTTTTATAGATAGTGCTATAAATATGATTAGTTCTGAAGCTTACTAGAGGAAAAATAGCATTCCTGACTTAGCTCTCATCTTTGTCTCTTTCAGCAATTCCTTTATAAATGTAGTTGATTTACAGTTGGTTTAAATAAAATTTAGTTGAAAATCCTTCTGCAAGAGGATATATCACAATTTGAAAAGGACATGACATATGGGATGATTACACTAGAGTCTTAATTTTGTCTTTAAAAAGATAACTGTTTCATCTCTTGAAGCTAAATTTAAATCCAGACAGTGGCAATGTACTTTTTTTTGAATATAACAAAAAAATGAAAAAAAGGAGAAAGATCTTCTACAACAGAGGAGTGTAATAATCTTCAAACCAAGAAGGGCCATGTTATCAGAGAGAAAAGATGTGTTGTGAATTTGGAAGAAAAAGAAGTCTAGAATAAAAGGAAGGACTGAAAGACTCTTATTTTTACATAAATATTCAGATGTGTGTGAGTACCACACACATACTCACACGTAAACAGCAAGACAAAGGTGAGATTCACTAAAGGATTAGACACGTAGACATGTAACATCTGTGAGTTACCTCAGCAGCTGACTGCTTTTGATCACAGTGTGGTTCAGTGCATAAACAGAGTCACAACTGCCTGTTGGTTAGGAAGGAGTTTTTACAGGGAAGAATTACCAGGGTCAACACCAGCTGATGGCCTTATTATCCTTTCACACTTAAAAATGGGATACTTAACAGAGAAGAGAGTTAAACTCTTGTATCTCACTTATGACTATTATTTTACCATTAATTCATCCTCTTTCCTCTCCACTCTTTGTATGCCTTGTGCAAATAAAATCTGTCTCCCCTCACAGAAGAAAAATGTTGTTAAACCAGACAGAGGAGGACCATGAATTCACCCAGGAACTGAAGCACATGATGGAAGAAGAGAAGCTGAGGGAGCTGGGGAGACCACAGGTGTAAGGGGGTAAACTTGCTCCAGCCTTCAACTGCTTAAAAGGGCTTCTAGAGTAGACAGTGCCACATCTTTCCAAAAGTGCATGGAGGTAAGACACAGGCATTTTAAGTTGCAGCAAGGGTTTGACACAGAAGAGGAAAATCTCCACCAGGAGAGTGGTTAAGCACTAGAATAGCTGCCAGGAGAGGTCTATTATACACCAGTTATTATGGGGTCTGAACCACCTTGTCGGGGTGCGTGTGTGTGTGTGGAGGGAGCAGGGATGGGTCAAACCTCACAGAGGTGGGGTGGCATTGTGTCCCTCATGGCAGCCCCTGGAGCCCACATGGGAAAGCCCTGGAGCAGCTGCCAGTCACAAACAGCCTGGGAAAACTGTAACACCCACAGCTCCTGGGAGCCCCTGACCCAGACTGGACTGGCTGGGACAGTGAGAACACAGCCCCTCACCTTGGCCTGGAACCCCAGAGTGGCTGGTGGGTCAAAAGCTCTGCCTGGGGCGTTTGGCTATAGAGACCAGAGTAGATAAAACCAGAGGTTTTGGGGTGCCATGTGTCATGGCCCTGCCACCTGGATGTGTGAGAAATGGTCTGCCACAGAGTTTTGGTGGTAACTATCTCTCCCTCTTTCTCCTTCTCTCTTCTTGCTCCCTTTGCTTCTTNCAGGTGTAAGGGGGTAAACTTGCTCCAGACTTCAACTGCTTAAAAGGGCTTCTAGAGTAGACAGTGCCACATCTTTCCAAAAGTGCATGGAGGTAAGACACAGGCATTTTAAGTTGCAGCAAGGGTTTGACACAGAAGAGGAAAATCTCCACCAGGAGAGTGGTTAAGCACTAGAATAGCTGCCAGGAGAGGTCTATTATACACCAGTTATTATGGGGTCTGAACCACCTTGTCGGGGTGCGTGTGTGTGTGTGGAGGGAGCAGAGATGGGTCAAACCTCACGGAGGTGGGGTGGCATTGTGTCCCTCATGGCAGCCCCTGGAGCCCACATGGGAAAGCCCTGGAGCAGCTGCCAGTCACAAACAGCCTGGGAAAACTGTAACACCCACAGCTCCTGGGAGCCCCTGACCCAGACTGGACTGGCTGGGACAGTGAGAACACAGCCCCTCACCTTGGCCTGGAACCCCAGAGTGGCTGGTGGGTCAAAAGCTCTGCCTGGGGCGTTTGGCTATAGAGACCAGAGTAGATAAAACCAGAGGTTTTGGGGTGCCATGTGTCATGGCCCTGCCACCTGGATGTGTGAGAAATGGTCTGCCACAGAGTTTTGGTGGTAACTATCTCTCCCTCTTTCTCCTTCTCTCTTCTTGCTCCCTTTGCTTCTTTTCGTTTGCTCCTTTCTTGGTGCTTTGGGAGCTGGGGAGGGGGATTGGATTTGACTGAAGTGTTGTGAATTGACTGACTATTGACCTGGGTGTTGTATATTAATATGTGCTGAGTCGGTATTGTGGTGGCACATTTTGTCTACCTTGTGTAGTGCCCCTTTTGAACCTTTGTCAAGTTCCTATATTTTCTCCCCTAAATTAATAAAGAAACCCTTCAGGAACAAGTCCATGGCTTCTTCTCTTGATGTTTTTTTAAGGTATTAAAGTAAACCTCTTAGCAGAGCCCGTGAGCCTGCAGCTCCAGGGCTGGAGTGTTACAAGGCCGTGGAAACAAAACTCTTCCTGAAGGCTGGACTAACTAGTGATCAAAGTAATGAGTTGTAAATCCCACAGTTTTGGCCTTTTTTGGTTCAAATTCCATCCAATCATCTCCCTGTCAAGGATATACAATTCTCTCGTCTTTTCACATCTCTCACCTTTTTTCAGATAATCATATTAAATATTAAATATTAATTCCATAACAAAAATGCATTTTTTTCTTTAAAAAAAATCCCAAATGGAAGGTGTGTGCCACTTACCCCGTTTAACAGGACGATTGGCTACCGTAAACATCTGCATGGCAATAGAAAAGTCTTCCAGGTTATTTGTAAATTTGCAGAAAGTCTTGAATTCTTCCAAGCTGATGTTCTAGGTTATCACATACTTCAGGTTATCACACAATTCATTATATAAAAAAATAACACACTCAAATCCCAATAACTATTTCATTAAATCTGGTGGGAGTTAGTGTTTAGGTGTGACTGCCTCCTCATTGTCAATATTTGTATTTCTCAGTTGGCAAATTATCATTGCTCTCATTTGCACAAAACTCAAGGGCTGCAATAAACTAATTACCTTATTAGACACCCACACTCAAATGAAAACCTGTACATACAAATGAGGAAGCAAAGCTTTGGGTACCAACCTCTCCTGCCTCGATTCTGTCCTTCACATTCTGCCAGTAAATTTCATTGTTTTCCTCATCAGTGAAGTACAGCAACCACGCCGCAAAGTCTTCTTTTCTCATGACGCTCAAGCCCTTTGAGAACTTTGTGAATTCCATTTCCTGGACTTCCGTTTGCAGATTTTCCATGAATCTAAGCGCAAACAGACATTATCCAACAGTTGACACCTGCACCACTGTATCATCAATACTGCTTTGGCTACCAAACGCAGTAACTCTGAACCACAGACACACCGACATCGTTGTTCAAAGCACCAGTGGTTTGATTCCACCCACGCGTGGATGAATTCCCAGGATTGCAATTCCAAAGCGGCGCCAGCAGGGCGAGCTCTCGGCCCGCACAGGGCGCTGCTGCCGGCAGAACTTGACATCGTGTTTTTACCGATGCTTAAAAATGCGCAGATCAGGAGATAAAATAATTGCTAAGGCAGCAGCGTGATGAATGGATGAAAAGGGACACGGTAACTAAAGGCCTGACACATGATTTATGAGATTTCATATTAATAGGAGAGGAATGACAAGGCTGGAAAATGCCTAGAAAGATCAGGCCCTAATAATCACAAAGGTGAAAGAAAAGAGGAAACTTGAAATCAGCGCTGCAGGAGAAGATGACTGAAAGCCTCAAAGATTGTAACTGCATACAGAGGTTTGGCAAATCACTTCTGCACTCACTAGGGGATGGATTAGAGAGGATTATAATTGACATGTACGCAGTTCTGAAGAGCACAGAAAATGATGTTGTGGGTGTTTGGGAAGGTAAGAAGAGAACTGTCTGACAAAGGAAAGGGTGCACATCAAGGTTTTTAGGAGAGACCCATTCATTTAGGAAATAAAAAAAAGTATCACAAGAAGCAAGTAACAACCTGCAGCTGGAACTGTAAGGAGGGTTGGAGCTTTGAGTTTTCCCAGTTTGGTCTACATGGCCACTAATTATTTCCATTAATTCCCATTAAATTTATTCTGCCTAATATTGATTTTGAAAAAGTAAAAAACAATACTATAGGATCCATTCGATAATTTCCACTTCAGAAATGGGGCAATCCAAAAACAAAGGATGGTTTTTAAACAAAAGGCTAAAAACAGTGGTGCTTGCCAGAACAACTTTAGTATTTTGAAAGCACCCTGCTTTATTGAGTTGCAGAAATTACTGACAGGAGGGAATGAAATACTCCTATAATGGGACGAAGCAATTAGCTGGAGAAGAGGACAGCCAAGGGTCTATGTAGCGAGTATCAGCAGAGGCTCATTTGCTCATCAGTGTTTGCACAGCCTCACTGGGTTTGAAATTACAGCATTTTAGTCCACACAGTTATCTTTAGTTCTTTAATGAGATCACTTGGACAATTAGTAGCTCGAAGCTCTGTGAAGTCTGTAAGGGCTTAGCTGAAGACTGCTATTGTGGCATAAGCTCTCTCTTGTATTTTTATCTCTAATAGGTAGAGCTGCACATGCAAATAAAGGGCCAACAAATGCTTCACAGTTCAGGATGTGCAGGTAAATGAAAGCCTGATAGTGGAGGTGATTTTAATTTTCAGGCTAGAGTTTAATTATGATAATACTGAGGACAGATACAATACGCTCTCACATTTTATATGTGCATTTTTCTGGTCTAGTAAAGGGGGTGACAAGGCTTTCACAGTATAGTCAAACACTAAGGTGTACTTCTCCAGAATCCACTGTAAGACCTGACACACTTTCAACTCTCCCGACTCTCACAAGGAGATGAAACACCAGAGGACCAGTTAATGCCACCAGTGTGACCGGGCAGCCCCTTGTCTTGCAGACCAGCAACAGCTGACTTGCACAGCTTGCAAACCACTCCTCCATTTTCAGACCCAGCTCCTCTCTCTCTCATGAGGAGAACACTGCCTCTGGCCAGCACCGCACTCAGCATGTGCCAGGGGGACACGCTGCATGGGTTGGCACAAGCGGCCCCATTGCACCCACAGCCTGGACCCGGCTGCAGACCAGGCATGGAGTCAGTCAGCAGAGAATGACCAGGGCCACCTGGCTGCATTCTGAGATTGGCCACCACAGGCAAAGAGTAGATGGTATCTGGGATGTGTGGCTTCTTGCACTTGGCTGGGAGTCACAGCAGAGACTGTGCTGAACAGTATCTTTGACTGTAGTGTCTAACCAATGTAATATCTGGTCTGCGGGAAGAGAAGCTGCTGAAAAGGAGGTCACTTACAGAAATATGCCTACATCTTGGATGCACGGAACCAAGACACCATATGTTTTATTTTCTTGGCTTTTAATCTATGAATGGTAGATATATTTTGCAGTAGACCTAAGATCTTATCTCGGGAAGCTAGGTCTCAGTCATTTGCTTTACTGGTCAGTAGGCACAGGCAATGACATAGAAACATAATCTTTTGCTTTGTCTGAATATGGCATTTCCTTATGTAGAAAAGCCTTGGTGACCTGCCCTCTAGCAAGTCCCAATAAAGGCAGAAGAGCTGAAAGTTCAATCCCTTCTACAGGATGAGGAAGGAATGGGTGGCCCACCAAGCTGCACCCATAATCCGGCTGAAAGGGGCAGCAAAGCCAGAGCAGAAAGTGAAGGGTTTGCCTGTGGTATTTTTCATGTGCTCTTGCTTCTTCACTCTCTTCTAATTGAAGTTCATTTCAACTTGTAGGCTTGCTCCTGGCAAGCCAGAGTGGGAAGATTTCCTGCTGTATCAAATGCTACTCGGAGCAGCAGCTGAAATGTGCAATTTAAAATTTATGTGATAGTTCCCCATATTAAAAAAAATTAAAATACTATGAATCATCGCATCAGCATTCTAGGTCACTCTTATTCCCAGATGTGAGAGTTAAAAATCCTAATGAGGTTTTTTTTTAAGTGAAAGTTATTAAGAGTTATTAAAAATAACTTTCTGGTTAAGAAGTAAAACTTGATACATAAATGTCAAGGCACCACTAGGGATACTTGCTTTTGTATCTTCTGGATCACAGTGTGATGAGTTTCAGCTGGAAAATGCTCAAAAATGTATCCAGATATTAGGAAAAACAAGTACAGGAATGAAATTCTTGCTCTCCCAAAGTCAGTGGGAACTTGGTTGGGAACTTTGAAGGGAGTCAGAATTCAACTACAGGAACAAGATTCTGACTGTAGGTCTGCTCTACAATTAAAAATAATTACACTGGGAATACTCTTATGTAGGTTGAAAATAAAAGCAAACCCTAAGTTTCCAAATAAGAGAAAGGAAAGGCAACTCATAAATTTATAAGATGGGGAAAAGGCTGGGAACAGACAGTACTTTCTTTAAGACAGCCCATTTTATCCACACTCTCTTAAACACCCACATTGAAGGCCAATGGCCAAATTCCTTTTTGTGCTACAACAGCATCCAGAAACCTTATCAGGACTTATCCCTCATTTTGTAATGTGCTCTACTATAGAAAGAGGGAGTCTCTCAAGACTTTTTGGTACAGCTTTAATAGTGTTAAACCACCACAAATAGAAGTGCAAATGTAATAAAATTGGGGAGACCTCAGGAATGCAGCTATTCCCCTCCAGCTGGAGAAGTGCTAGCATTGTATTCTTTATGGCACATAAAGTAGTAGAATGAAACACTAAAGGAAATATTAGGGAAAGTTTTCTTTCCACCTCTTGACCTGAACTGTCTGTGCAGAGCTTTAACATTCTAATACAGATCTGACCAGCTCTTGTCACACTGATTTATGGGAAGGAAACTTAATAACAAAGATAGCGGTGGATATACATTTGTTCTCTGCTTTGGCTCCTCTTTGGACACTGAAGTCCTTTTGAGGAATTGATAACCCTCTCTGTACCAAAAGACTGTAGCAAACCAGCTGCGAGTCACCTTTTTGCAATCTGACTTTGAAACCAGAATATAGAAAATATCGTAAAGGCTTGACCATTAACCTTCAGAGAACATTTAGATGTATGCCTGTAAATTCAGCAAGCATTAAGACAGTTAATCAATCTCACCATTTTCAGAACTACAGACAAAACCCTCTTTGATTTACTATCTTTAGTATTTCTAAGCCAAATCCAAATCCTCACTTTCACTTATAAGCATTCTGTAGAAACTAATCAAGCTAATTTTTTGTTGAGTATATAGGAAAGGAAGAAGAAGATTTTTCTCAACCTCTTTTCTAAGTATTTGGGAAATATTCAGATTGCATTATGATAGGAATATCATGAAGCCAGATTTTGTTGCTGTTTTCACTTCCTCACTGCCTGATCTTGACTGCACTAGATGTAATTTCCAAGTTTATTAGGGCTCTCTCTATATATGCACACACATAGATAAAAGTGTAGGCACAGAGAGAAGTAAGGAGGCAGTCATACTCTGTTTCTGCAGAGCAATTTCAAATCCCCAGTGAAAACCACTGAAAATGCACAAGCTATCATCACAGCGAACGTGCTACCGGCTGAGGAAGCTACCTGAAAAAGATCCTGCATCCATGTGTTGGCACACACATGGAACAGCCCCCAAAAATGTCGGCACTAGCGGTGGGGCTCGGCCGGGGTCACTCTGGTTTCTTAAATGAAAGGTTTCAAATGAAACGTACCAAGGAATTCAAAATACTGAAGGAAAGAAACAGGACAGGTAGGGAAAAGGCAGAATTTGTGTATAGTTATACAGTTTGTGACCTTCAAGCTAAAGCAGAAATAAAAAAGAAACCGTGATTAAAGAATACTTCTGGTACAAAATTCAATTAACTGATGAAAGGTTTGGAAACAAGAAGTCAGGTAAAAAAATGCCATCAACTGGATGTGACATGTTGATTTTCCTTATATGATTGAAAGATGCCCATCATTTAACTATACTGGGAAGTACTTTTTTGTAAGACATCCCAGGAAAAAATACAATGATCAGAGAGTTTTTAGAATACCCTTTCCATCCTTTCTGCACTTTTTTTTTCCTTCAAGGAGACTGTGAGAGATTTAAGCTTGCTTGGGGACAGATTATAGAAAAAAATCGCAGCAGTCGTAAACTGTTTAGGGAGTGAAATACTGTCTCCTCTTTTATTTGGGATTAAACATACTTAAACAAGATCAGTAAGGGACTTTTTTTCAGGGGAAAAAAATAGTGTCTGTCAGGAAGAAATATTTCCTATATCTAGAAAACTAAATAATTTTCTACTCAGAATAAAAAACAGTACATACAATACAGCTGGAAATTAAAGCACAAATGAAACTTTTTTCTTTTTTAAGGAAAAGATCAAAAATTATCTCTGTATCAAAACCCAGGGGAAATCTACAGAAAAGAATAAAAAGCCTCGAATTCTGGAGAACTTCTGGCTTCATGTTTGAAATCTGACATTCTCTAAGACAGGTCATGGTATTAGAAGACGACATTATTGTTGAGGTGTAAAACTGAGTGGTGGCAATCTGAAACAGAAACTTGTTCAGATCTTCTCAGAATAAAGTCTCACCTGATTACAGCTTCTTACATTAAATCTACCTTTCTTTCTTACATGATTTTAGGCTTACTGCATATTCTTCTGTATTTTCTTAAACTGATGCAGGAGAATAATGATTCCAGCTGCAATTTTCTAGCCTTTGCCAGGGAAACGCTCTCCATTTTGAAGTTGCAAATTCTTATTAGTAATTACTATATTGCCCTTACGTTAAGGACAATAAAACTAGTAAGAAATCATCTCGCAGTCTGGAGCTGAACATGTGTTCCCTGAGTCCTACCTTAAGGACTTTAAGGATCTCTGAAACCAGAGACTATGGGAAAGACATTGGATAGTGTGGGTCCTGGATTACTTCTACTGCTTCTAAGCAGTCCCAGCTGCAGAATAACATAGGTGTCCCACCACTGCTGCTCATCACAGAATGAAGAGGAGCTTCTTTGGTTGCTGCTATAACTATATTCTGGAGGATAATGAGAAAAGAGCTTTACTAGTGCCACAAAATACCTACGAAAAGGTTACTTCTACACTTCCATGCTCCCAGCAGCCCAAGAAAGATTGGAAAGCGACCTGATATTCTGTTTCATGGTCCCATTCTTCACATTTGTTAAAAAAAAAAACCAGCCTGAGGATTGTTCTTGTGTGGATCGCATCCCTATGATTTCCCAAGAACCACGCACCAGCTGGAGACAGATGCTTCAGCCATTTCCCCTTCCCTATACTTGGTGTGCCTCCTGTGTTCAGGGCAGTGGGAAGGGAGGCACAAGAGCTGGCTTACATCAGGCTCACCTTGCCTGAAGAGATGGAGACAGTTTCCATTTTCTTTGTGCCATCTGAATGCAAAGAAAGGAGAACAGGGCAAATTAATTGCCCAGGTATATTGACCGTGGCTGTCTGATGTTTTTTAAATGTTTGGACTGTTTGCTAAAAGGGTTGGACAGCACCAGTGTACATGTAGATACAGATGGCTGCACACTTACAAAAGGACTTTTTAATGCCAGTCAAACTGAAAAGGAGGAAGCATGAGGAAAATATATGTAAGTAATGAGATGAGAACATTAGTCTCAGCTTTCAGAATTCCCACGTAAGTACAGTGAAATTTCACAATGAAAGCATTCCTGATTTTTTTTTTTAACTTTTTTTTAGTTTCAAGGACCCTGCAGCACAGCAGTATCTGTGTATTTAACTAATGTGACAAGTTTTAGTGTGTCCTAATCAAACCTAGTCACCTCTACTTTCTACTAGGTACTACTGATCAATGGAAAAGCTTTCTAGGCAAGAACTTGGAAAATGATAAAAGCATTTACCATCGTTATTTTCGGCTTTTGACAATGATCTATGTCTGTACAGCTCATCAGTCATCCCTTGTAAAAACAGTGTGGCACTTTGATCAAACAGCCAACAATAGCTTCCCGCATAAGGTAAAGTGTTATGAGAGGCCATCAGATAGAAATCACATTTTCTCTGAACAATAGGAACCCAGAAATGATGTGCTTGATTTACTTGCAAATAAAATCATGTGAAAGGTGATATCTTCACAGAGGTTAAAAAGACAGCGATCCTTTTATTCACCTTTCTGCGTGTTAAACAAACTTCACTGTCATGTTGCAACTGAGATGGAGTGCCTATGCAGTGATAAAGAGGCACATTCCAGCTCTACGAAACATAACTGCCACTGTTGAAAAATTACTTGCATTAAACCTTACACTTATCCCACAAATTTTAAAAGCAAGATGTGGGAGTTTGATTTTGATTGCAGGCCTCTATCTGTGTGGCAGGCAAAGGTCTTTAACCTATGAGTTCTGAATGTACTAGGTACATAGTTTCATCAATGTCATGCCTCATTGGGTCAACGTAGGATTTTATCTAAAACCTGAGGCTTTTCAGTTTACACTGTATATGCAAACACAACCTTTTACTGGTGCTCTCTGCCTTTTCTTTCATTGAGAGGATCTACAGTATTTATAGAGAAGGGAGCTGGAGACATCTTAAACTTATTTTAGTCACTTAGGTTCCTATTGAGCTGAGGTCTTCAAAAGAGAAAGGTTGTTTATTTGAAGACTGGTATGTAACAGAGCCACTGGAGCTGAACACTTTTTAGTCTACCGATTGCAACAACGTTCATTCTAAGAGGGCCGACACACACTCTCCATTCCTGAACATGAACTGAAGTACAACACGTTATCTTACTCTATTTTTGCAGTCCATAAATGACTATTTTTTGTAGCAAAGGTAATACTGATGTAGATAATCTCTTGATGTCATGCTAAGAGACCTGTATCAAGATTCAAACAGGTATCTGCATAGTCCCATTGCAAAAGCAGTTCAAAGGGTAAAGGAAAAGGTACAGGTAAAGCTTCAACAGCAGCTGGAATTTCAAGCAAGTGGATAAATTGCCTGTAGCTTACCATGACAGCTGTAATGGGGAAGGGGGTATCTCAGCTTAGAAAATACTTTTAATTGATTAGAAGTCACTTTTTTGGCGATTTGGTCAAGAAAAATACTCATGAATCCCACTGTTTTAAGGTATGCCGCCACTCAGCTGCCAGGAATGGGAGTCTCAACCCTTACGGCCTCCAGGCCCACTGCTGCTCTGGGGTTATGGTGCTCAGCTCCTGCAGACAGCAGACTCTAGGAGCTAAACGGGAAATTCAATCATGCAAAGTCTCTACTTTGTTGCTTAATCTTCTGGATAAGCTCGGTGTGAGATCGGATTAATGCCAGCATTGGTGCAAAGCAGAAGGGTTAAGAACAAGACTGGTTCCTGTTAGGCTTGCCTAGCTGAAAAAATACCTGAAAAACTCAGAATAGCGAAGTTTTTGCTTTCCTTCTTTTCCAAAGAAATGCACCAGCAGTATGGTATTAACACCACAGTCTTCCAGTTCTGTTTCCTATAAAACAAAAAGTCAGTATGATTGTTGTGCATTGTATGATTAATAGACATTCATCACAAATTTAGAAATATTTCCTTAGACTAGAATTTCACAGGAGATACTTGCAATTTAATGACTTTTCCCAAAGCTATCAGACAGGATCTCAGAGTTGAACAACACTTCCACATCAATTGCTAACGGTGTATTGTAAGTTCTGCTTCTAAATATTCTATATAAAAGGACAACTTAGAACCACCATCATTGTATTTTATTATTAAAACAGAAAAGGCTGCAAGCTAAATCTTTAAAAATCTTTATTCTTAGGTGAATAGACGGTTCAAAGAAAGTTAGTATCTGTAAAAAGGTTTTTAGTTAGATATTTCTAATATTTTACAGCCATTTAAAAACATTAATTATAGTCTTATAAACAAATCTAGGAAAGCACAAATATTGACAATGCTGCATTATAATATGGTCTTACAAGGTTTCTTGAAAATTTTCAGTGTCAGAGATTTTTCTCTGTATTTTAAAATCCAAAGAAGAAATCTCTGCAGAGAAGGGGTGCACATTGCTTCAAGTCGACGGCATCTCTAACAAGCCTAAACCCACACATAATGCTGGATTTCTGTTCTATTCTTCTTTCAGCACTAGCATACTGGCATTTCTTTGAACACAACAAAACACTAAGAAACATGAAGAGAGATTTTTTTTTGTAAGTCCATAGGGATTTCAGCAAACTATTCTTATGACATCTAAATAGCCTCCATGTCTTTTATCTGCTTGAAGAGGTAAGATGAAAGACAAGAGTCTATTCATAAGATTTAATACTAATGGTTATTTAGCTTTCAGCATCATCAATAACAAGTCCCATTAGTCCACTGTGTTTCATGCTTACTGCATATGTGACACAGTTATTTTATAGTTAAAGTGGTAGCATTCCTCATTTATACTGCAAGCTACAATTCACCAAATGCCAGTGATGTGAGTTATGTATGAGTGTACCTAGAAAAAAACCTTTTCAAGATACACACAAACTGTACTTACTGAACTTCTATCATTTAATTGCAGGCAAGGAATACTTAAATACCCACAAGATCCATCCTTCTGAAGTTTAAACACTTCAGATTACTGTGAACACCGATACATAAACATTGGTATATGCTTTTTTGAAAGTCAAAAGTCAAACATTCATGTATGCTTATTTGAAAATCAAACCCAAACTATTTATATCAGAATGCAAAGTTTTCCAAAAAGAAACAGAGAAGAATCCACATATCCCTCACTGCAGCCAGATTCTAATGTGTTTTTTTTGTGATTTTTGCTTACATGTTTAAAGGGGACTTGAAAAATGCAAGAAACAAATTTGCTGATGTAATTTAAAAGACTGAATTCATGATTATGCAATTTACTGCTTCCAATTTAATTACTCTGTGTTACAATCAATGATGGATTGAAAACAAACTGAAAAATGAGGTTTAAAATAAGCTTTTAAAAACTAAGTCTGTGACAAAGTTTTTTTCTTCTATTCATGTTTCTCTAGTTACAAGCTAGAAGAAGACATACAAACAGTACCTACCTCATCTTATCTAAGATGACAAAGCCTATCCCTGAATTTATAACAAATATGCACCTACTCGTTGGTTACCTTCTTTATCAGTTGAAATTCCACAGTGAAATTGGCAGATGTCCAAATACTATGTTAGTGAGAGTTAAATGTATTTTAAAACTACAAAACAGTACATTTCTTTAAAGCATAAAATGCAATAGGAGACCACAGAAACTACAGCTTAAGGGTAAAATTTCAAAAAATTGCTTTTCCTAGAGTTAATGCTACTAAATTAAAGTACATGTTAGTACATAATGCCTTTTTGTCCACAGAATCATTAGGAGCTTTTCCTGCTGAACTGTATAAATTAGTACCAACATGACAAATCTTTGTTAGAAGATAATGAGAGTTCTATTAGTGTTTCCAACACCTCACCCTCCTGAGCTTGGGTAAAAGAATAACTTACACTTGGAATGTCTCTCTTGGCAATGAGAGTGAAATGGTAACCTAATCCTAGAGCTGCACAGAGGACCAGACTGGTAGCTTTGAGTCGCTATCTAAATTGAGTGAAAGTTTGTATTCTGGTCTATCTGGTAGTTTCAGCCCCAGGAGGGTGCACCACTGAACCCTTTTGAGCTGTGCATTTTACAGACAGCCAAGGCACAGAGTGGAGAAAGGATTGTGATGTTCTTAGTTTCATCTTGATACATTCATGGAATGGGGCAGGGACATGTATCTCAACTGGGGAACTCAGACATGTCCCAGGGTCCATTGTTTCAGACAAAGAATCCCATAGACCACACAATCTGATGCCACACAAGTCTATGAACCTATGAACACATGTATACATATTACAAACATAGGCTAATTTTCCTAGAGTAATGTTAACGCCTCCTACACTTTTCAAAAGCACCATGAACTGCTGAATTATGCAATTATTCCTTTTTGAGCAAGATCAGATAACACAACAGTTATTTCCTTATTACATTACACAGGCTGTTAGCATAAAAGGCCTGATCCTGCAAACACTGAGTCATGGGCATAGACCTACCTAACCCTGTAGCTCCCCACTGAGCTTTTGACGTTTAGGACCTGATACTGCAGCAAGTACCAACAAGTGCCACTGAAAAGAAACTTATCACACAGGGAGATGGGATTTTCAGAATAATGTACCTAACTGATTTTCAAAACTCATCTGAAATGTTAATAGACTTACTGTCTCTAGATTCTTACCACCTTTCCTTGCAGAATTTGCCTGAGGCATGACTGGAAAGCATTCATCATGATTAAAATCTGCAATTCGTTTCTTGTTCTCTTGCTTGCTTCCTGGGAGATGGTATTTGCTGTGCAATGTCTTTTTTCAGTACAAATTGTAAAAATTATATGTATTTTGGATTGATATTTTTTTTAGTTAAGACAGAAGGAGAGGGAGTAGATGGAAGAATGGGCAGAAAAGTGAGGTCAGGCAAGAAGAATATCTTAGTTTGTGTCTGCTAGTGATGGCCCAAATCTTTCCAAAGGTAAGACTAAATCCTTGCAAATTTTTCTGAGTCCACTTCTCTGAAATGCTCTTTATTTTAAGCTGCTAGCTCAGTCAAATCATCATGCCAGGCTTCTATCCCAGCCTAGCCTCTTCCTGATTTTAAGAGAATTAAAGCTTTCTGTCATTTTGAGTCTCCAGGATGTTGGGATATATCCTCAGTTGGGATATATACAACTCAGTTTTGGGAAGAAGACTTAAAAGATGGATCCATTTTGAAATTAACCCTACCAGCTATAGCCAGCCAAAGGAACTGTAAACAGGCATACTAGTGGGACCAGCAGATCCAGATCTCCAAAAGTAGCCTTTTCTGGCAAAGTCCACACAGTCTCAAGTGGGCCCCAGAATGAAACAACATATTTTATAATGAATCAACTTTCATCGTGATGTAAATCCATACTGAAGTTTTTTGATGTTTTGTCACACACTTTCTTACTAGGCAGGATTCAAGAATCCCTCAGGTCTGATGCAGAAGGGCTGAAATGTGCACAACTGTTTCTACAGAGCATATAACAGACAACATCTGAGAAGTCCGATGGAACAGTTTCTAAACAATAAACAGCTTATATACAGCATCAAACAATACCCCTAATTCCCATTATTGGGGGGATTAGTTGCTTTTCAATGACAACTAATACCATGGAATCACTCTGCTGTACCCTTAGTGCCTTCAGTAATAAAAAATGTGCAACTTCATGGCCATCCTTAGGTTTCAACATCTCACTCACAGTTCTGCATCAATTCATGAGGAGGTACAGAATAAAAATGGTTTCCAGCCAAAGGGGCTAAAGTTGACTTGGGAGTACATGCTTTAGGAAATAGTCTATGCCAGAAACAGGTTGAAACCAGTCTTGCTGAGAGCAGGTTGACTGCGTCAAGCAGTCAGGAAATGGCACTGTTGCACTGCAAAACCCGTGGCTGCCTGATGGGTGCACTGCTGGCAGTCCGTGAAAGCAGCTCCTACACACAGCTGGGGACAGCTCCTCACAAGAACTCAGGCCCTGCCTCTCTGTCGTGGCACACTTTAAAAGTATTACTTTCCACCTGAAGTAGAGATTCTATAATGAGGACCCCTCTCAGGAGATGTGATGTGCTTTGAAGCACATGATTTTGATCAACATGAACTTGGCCTTGAAGACCAAGCACATCCATCCTCATGTGTGAACCTCCTTGCTCTCGGTGCCAAAACTGATTCAGGTGGACTCCCCGAGCCCGCTATCCAAACGCATCCCCAGGCAATCCATGTTCAGCTGGCATCACAGGTTTCGGTTACCCCAAAATGCCAGCTGAGTATGCTCAGTGCACCATTTCACTTTATCCCAGTTAATTTTACAAGCAGATGCATTAGGTAGCCTTCAGAGCCAATGACCAGGTTCCTACTGTTTTGAATCAAAGACTAGAGGTGTTAGTGCAAGGCCAAATCACGTGTCTTCTCTGCGCTATCAGGAGCCCACACTGCTATCTGACCTGCCTGTTTAAATTAAAGTGCTTCAGACTACATTAAGTAGCAGAGACTAAAGGGGTGGCCTTGCCTCACACATCTCTGCCATAGAAAGCAATGCTACTGTGACCGCAACAGAATTCCAGATGAATTCATCGCAGGAGAGGCTTTCGCTGTCTCAGCCAAGTTCAATGTACTTGCAGAATAGGTACCTAGAAAGATGTCAGAAAGCATGTTTCTCTCTCTTCAGGTTATAATGTCATCAGATCATATGGAAAAATAAAATAATTCCCTTGTCCACGAGGTAAAAAATTACACACAGTTTTTTAATAGCCTAATATTTTGGTGTCAGATCTCTTGGTTCTTTAGGGGGTTTACCTGTCTGGAGAGCTTTCTTTAAAGCACACAGGAACATCAGAGTGCTCTTTGGTTTAAAGTATCTGAAAGCTTTTGAACAGAATTCAGTGTTAGACTGCTGATACAAAACATACGCATTATGTTGGAGAAGATAGATCAAGAAAAAATGTGCATTCCATCTGAACCGAGAGGTTACAAGATTAATGACACAGTCTTTGGGGGAGGGATACTAATTTTAGTCTTGGACTAGATTCTCGCAAAATTTGATGTGTTGCACCCCTGTCACAAAGTACTACTGCACTAGAAGAGCATAGCTCTCAACTATCACCTTCCTCCCTTCAGTTTCAGGCAGCCTGTAGTTACACTGGACTCAAGGCTATGCAGACTTTGAAGGTCTGGGTAGAAAACTTTAAACTAATTAGAGATTCTAGGGAGCAGACGGGCAAGTTCTGATGACCTGCACAGTCCCTGTGGCTGAGGAGATGCATCACAATTCTGCAATGTCTGAAGGTCCAAGTGTAAAACCTTGTCCTTATCAGGTAAGTGGTGCTAAATGTTTGAATGACTAATCTCATTTACCTCTTCTAGAACCACAGGACCAAAAAAATAAATAAGAAAGAGAAGCAGACAGGTCAAAACAACTAATACACAAATAATAGAAAATTATTCATGTCTGGGTTAAAAGTATACTGCTTATAGTCAGACTCAATTTTAGTTGAGAGCTTTTCTGTCTAAATGAGCTTAATAGCTATGTCCCCAATTGCTAATTAAATGTTCAAAAAACTCCAACCATACTTTTCATACTTTGTATGAAAATGTGTGAAAATGTGTTCATTATGGAATCCAGAAGCATATGTTTAATCATTTGGAAATCAGAGTGCATGCATTTCCCAACACTAATTTCAAGAACAAATATAGAACATTCTATATTGTCATTCCTTTTCCAACAATAGCTAAAATTAACTTAAAATTTTACTCATTACATAAAGTGCATTCAATGAGAGGTATTGAAAGTACTTGATAACTCATTAATCTAAATTGAAGGGCCAAGAACAAAGTCCCTGATGGAGATGACTGTGCTGTACAATAGATATCTGCAGCCACTAGCACTGTTTTCATCACCACAACACTAAAGCATAGTACACTGTTAGAGAAGCCTTTTAAGGAACTCAAGGTAGCAACACAAAAGCAACGGGTGCTGTTCACTGGGCAACACCTTTTCAAAATACACCAAAATCTTCCAGCTCATGCACTTTCCTGCTAGATCACTTTCAGGCAGGGAGTTTGGCTCTCCTCTTCCATGAACCATGGTCACATGCTCAGCTGGATGTTTCATATGAAGAACAGTTCTGCTAGGAAGCCAGATAGAGCATTTCCATTGGTCTATAGGGAAGGTGGGTGAGCTCAGGCATTCACTGTCTCTGTTGGCTTCTGCACCATTTTCTCCAGTCTAGTCCACGTTCCAGTCTTGTAGGTCTGCCAGCAGCATTCCTGCACTGTGTGGGCACCTCTGCTATGAGTAAATCAGACTGCTTGCTCTGCAAAACTCAGCATGGAACTTCCCAAAAGACAGGGCCGGTTAAGGCTGGGAAGATTTTTTTGCTTTTCTTCCAGCATCAATTATAATACTGGAAAAAGAAAAGCCCTCGATTGAAATATTTGTATCTGGATAACCAAGTCCACTGCAATCCCATTCAAGGGTCGTTACTAGGTGGTGAAAATTTGAATTTTAGGTGCGTAAGTCAAAGTCTCAGTAAAAAAGGCAGAGATACGAACACCCTGGGAGCACAGCAAACTGCTTCCTCTTTTCCTAATACAGTATGAGCATTAAATGGTATCTCCACACAGTTAATAAACAACTGGAACCTTTTTTTACACTGTACAGGGAACACCCCTGGATATACAGCTGGTTAAATAAAGTTGCAGACCACCATTTAAACTGTATTTTCCTAAGTTGGCGACTTTTCCCATCTGGTATCAGAGACTGGATTTACTCTGAAAAACCAGTAGATTCATATGCAAATTGTGAAAGTGTTGTGGAAATAAAGAACTATCTCAAACATCAGAATTCCATTGCAGTATATCAACTTTCAAAAAACACAGTCAACTTAAACCCTGTACTTTTATGCTTCATCTGCTTTTCTTAAAAGGAATACTATGGCTGCTATAATTATTAAAAATAAAGGGTAAAAACATATCCACTGACTACATTGTATAGTCATATTCACTGCTCCCAGATACAATCAACTTCTTTTGTGGGAGACTGAGACAGGAAAGAAAGCAAAAATTAGAAGAAATGTGATAATTTGGATTTTGTCAAGTACAATTATAGAGAGCAGAATTTCAAGTTAAGTGCACTCCCCACAGCTATTTTTCTTTCATACTATAATTCTATTGATAATCTTCTAAGAAATTGTATTAAATATTTTCTGATTACAATAACTTCAGATTTTTGTGAATGGAGAATTCTGAAGACCAAATTTGAAGCAAGACAAAAACAAAATAGAGCCATTCCGTCTCAGGTATTTAATTAGCTCACAATAACCTTATGTGTTTATAACTAATCTGTCCAACTGTATCAAAGTTTCTCTGGAAATTTTATACTATAGCTGTGCATTCATGCAGAATAAAGATCCTTTTTCTTTCACTGTCATGGCAGTTAAGTCTCAATTGAAATAGGTTTTGAGGAGCAGACAACCCTATTAATCCTAGCTATTTTAATCTGGTGACTGATGAAAAGATTCAAGAAAGGAGGGTTGTTAGTCAATCAGACAATTTTTAACTGAACTTTGAATACACATTTTTGTGCACCAGAAGACAGTTCTAATGCCTAATAAATATTAAAGGTGTTGGCAATACTGCCACTTCCACTTTTTCCTCAGGCAGGTGAAAAAGTAAACATGAGCAACTCTTTGAAGAAACTGCTGATGCATGATAGGTTTACAAAGCAGAGCCCTGTATAAATGCCATATTGAATGCTTCCAACATGAGCAGTTGCTGCCTCATGCCTAATGTAAATTGAAAGTTTACAACTGCAGGCAAGCTTGTGGCGAGAAAAATATCCTTCAGCTACACCATCCAATTCAAGTATTCAACAAAAATAGTGTTGCCGATGTAAGCAGCATCTTATACTAAGTGATAGATGGAGATAATCCATCTGTACTCTCCCCCTCCTTAGAATCACAGAATAATTTAGATTGGAAAAAACTTCTAAGATCATGAAGTTCAACCATTAAATCACTAAATTATGTCTCTAAGGACCACATCCACACTTTCAAGGACAGCGATTCCACTGCTTCCCTGGGCAGCCTGTTGCAATGCTTGACCACCCCTTCAGTGAAATTTTTTTTCCTAAGATCCAATCTAAACCTCTCCTGGTGCAACTTGAGGCTGTTTCCTCTTGTCTTATTGCATGTGATGTGGTTTATAAGCTTCTTTGGAGGTGTTTTTGGTATGCTCAGTTTTCTGTTTTCTCTCTCACTCAATCTCACACAGGCTACAGAATATCTTGTCTCTGTGCTGACTACAGATTGAAGAAGAGATGGCAGCTGGCAAAGACTCTGGGAAGAAGGGAGGTTACAGATGGCTGGATTCAGGGACAGACAGGCAGAAGAGAGCAAGAATTTACCTATCCTTTTCACTGATGAGATGTATTTACCATTTGCTCATGGTCTGCAAAACTGCGACTTTTTTCCAGTTGGAAGATCATACTGTAAGTTTGTTTCTTCTGGTCTGCATCTACACTGTCTCTTTCTGAAAGTGGACTTAACTAATTCTTGCCTTTGTCACCTAAGTGACACCTTGGCAATCTCATTTCAAACCAACTCAGAATAACCTGATATTATTGCAACAGCAGCACTTAGGTAAGTTTAAGCTATCAACTTCCTTTTGGAAAGCCTCCTGTTCTCATACAGCAATACAGGGTTTTTTCTTAGTTTTTCATAAATGGAAGTTACTTTGAAACAGAGGTTCATGGAAACTAAATAACCAAGTGTCTATGCAGTCATGAAATACATTGCTTGAAAATATTTCCTCAGGCGGTTCAGAAGTGACAAACATTTTTCTTCCCCAGACAGAAAGCAGTTGACAAGTTAGGCTCTTTCATGTAATTAAAGCACTAACACTGATGCTTATATACTTATCTAAAAATTCTGAAAAAAATAAAAAAGTTCGTGGGAAACATGACAATGTTTTTGTAAAGGAAAGTGTATCTTTCTTTCATACCCGAAGCACTGTTTCGTCTCCAGCTCCTTTCAAATCATCTTCTTTCCCAATGATTCTCTGTAGCTGTATTTGTTGAAACATGAAAAAAAGAACAGGAGAATTACGAATGTGATCTTACAGGAGTCTTCTTTTCAGAAACATGCTTTAATTGCATCTTTTTTTAATTATACATTTCTGCAAGGTTCTCTAGTCATGACAAAATATTTGCAAATCCTTAAGGATATCTTACTATTCAGACACACTTTTTCCCAGGAATGTCTTATCTACTGTGGTTAATATAGCCAAGCAGAACATGAATCCATCTTTTGCAATCCAGCGCTTATTCTATTTTTAGAGGAGATTTTCTTGCACTAGAAGCTTAGCATTCACTTCATAAGATTCTGAAACTCGGGGGTATAACATCAAGGATCATTTGGGAAATAAAAATTATCCTGATTTTCACGCTGTCCTTCTAGATAGGTTTACATAGTTCTGCTACAGACATGATCTCCTAGACACAAAAAACATACATGTTCAAATGATCTACTATACAACTAACATCAAAGAATAACTTAATTAAATAAGGAAATATTTTATGTTGTTCAGAACCAGCATTAGGCAAAATGTGGCTTGAGTTTCCCCTCCACCCCAGAAATAAATTGGTCTTGAATGTATTCGCTAAGAAGATTTTTAGATTTACTGTGATGACTCACATCTAAAACCGTAACTTCCGCTATCCCAAAGAGAGCTTTAAGGTAATATAGAAAGTACATTAATTTGCAGTACCTTCAGCCTATCTGAGCTGCAAAGTTTCTTCGACTGTATTTCAGTCTAGGAGGTCAACACTGGCACAAGAAAGCACGAAGTATACCTACCTTTCAGACATTTGCATGACTCCTCAAAAGGACAGCAAAAATGAAAGAACAAGGGACTTAATACATTTCAGGTATAGATACAGACTTGCACTGATCACTCTGGATTTGGAGATGTTAGGAAAGACACATTTGAAACTCAGCGCATTCAAAGCTGCTGATTTGCTTCTCAGACATTTCTGAGTGATTTCTCAACCCACCCACTAAAACTGGGAAAAAATCCACCACTAGATTTGCATAACCATTATTCTGGAGAGTTTTCAAATGTCTCCTTAGGGCTTTGGTAGGTTTTTGTTTGTTCGTTTTTTTGTTGTTTTGTTTTGATTTGTTTTGTTTGGAGAAGCAATACCAGCTTGTGATGAACACTGAGTAAGAAAAAACCTGCTGTTTGTGTTGCCAAAGGTCTTCCCCTTGACCTTCAGATTTTGACTAATTCACCTGTTCTGGCTTGGTTTGGGCTTATTTTTTATATCCTCAGTTTCTCAGGATAGTTACTTTCTATTATTAATTTTGAATGGCATGTCCTGACAATATCAAAAGAAATACTGTAAACAAGGAATTAAACAGTACTCATTCTTCCAAGTTCCCCCAAATTATTTTTATTTTTGATTATTTACAAAACAGTTGGCTAGTACAGTAAAAGCATTATGAATCTCTTCATAGCAAAACAGCATTATAAAACTCTGAATAAAAACACAACTGCATGTGCATATTCTCACTGAAAGATCACATTTTTTCTTACTTGAAAAATTGATCATTTTCTGACACATAAATAAAACTGCAAATACTTTCCAAACTAGAGAAAATTTTTTTCTTGTGGATTTTATTTTTAAAGGACTCTTAAAAAAATCTGCAGAGACTACTTAAGAGCACAGACACCCGGTGTAATTTTTTTCACAAGCGTTCTAAAAGATTTAGTTTATTGTTTTCTTACAGTGTATGTAAATCTTTATAGTGCTTGAAACTATTTCCAGAGGTTTTTTTCCAGCACAGTGCAGCAGCTATTCACAGAGGGAGAATTCTGCCCTCGAGAAATGGACTCCTCCATGTAAGATTGTTGTATTTATTATTTATATCTGTTCATCACTCAGGATACCATTGGCTAATTCAAAGATAATGAGACCTATTATGCACAACGAAACCCTCTTTACCAAAGACATACTAAGAAGTAATCTGTTCTGAACAAGACAAGATCTGGCAGAAAGCCTATGTCAGTCTTTGCATCTTCCAGTTGTTTTGAGAGAGATCAGTGCTTGTGGATGCTCCAGGACTACAGAAGTGCACTGTACCAAACCACCACAACTGATGAGTGTTGGGTGCTGGCTCATTCAGCCCTAGATGAAGCTCTACAAGTTTTTTGTGGTATCTGCTCTCCAGGACAAGTGTATAAGCCAGTCTATTTAGAAAGTTTAAATCACATGGTTCTTGCATGTGCCATCAGAGGTACTCTATCTCCATTCCTAAGAGTTTTAAACTGTCATTAATTTTACTCAGACATCTTTAATCAGGACAGAGTTAGGGAAATTCCTTACTTGCTGGGGATTTTGGGAACTTTGGTAGCCTTATTCTTGGTGGGAGGTCTCAGATTAATGTGCATGGGTTATTATGTGTCTGGAAATCCCCCTCACTGAGTCTCAAGTGCATGTCTTGGAAGTGCAGAGTTCACAGAAGTATCTCACTGCCCTCACAAAGATGCAGACAACACATATCTGAGAAACGATTCTGCACTCTGGCAGGCACTGATGAAAGGAGGATGGCAAACAGCATCCGTGAACACGCCATTTCTACCGTGTCTTCTTCACCCTGGAGTTGCAGGGCAAAGCAACAAACATTCTGGGCCCTAATACTGAAATGTCTCTTGTATTGTGACTGTGTGCCACTGAAACATGAATGAAGCAGAAATACACTGGTTTGAATACAAAGAAATAGGGAAGAGAAAGAATAACGGTGTTCCTGTGAAGGAAGAGACTTCTAACTCCTACTGGAAAGAGGAAAATCTGCACAAAAATGGCAAGGCTATGGAGGACAAGATAAACTCTCTTGTTGAAAACATGGGATTGCATTCAAGATCTCCTTTCCTAAACATCCACTTATGTTAGCAAAGAGCACTGGGAAATTCCGCATCTCACACTCCTTCAGTGTCTGATCCGTACAGGTTTGAACAGCCCATACCAATCACGTGCTGCAGGCAAGGCACTAAGGACTGTGCTTGTCACCCTTCTCAACTTTCCTGAATGATCCACTTGACACATCTTGTGCCTGTTCATCCAGCAACATGTGAGAATTGAGATGTACACAAGTCAAAGAATGATGGACATTTTGCAAACAAAAATGCATGTTCTTACCTCAAAGAATTTACAGTCTAGATCAACAGATAATGTAGACATGCATAGATGTCTAATCAGCAGATAACGGATGGGAAGTAGGGAGAAGAGGTCACAAAGCAAGAAAATGAAGCGACACTGAAATTTCTTTTTCCATTGTATCCTTCTTCCAGGTACTGACTCCTAATTACTGCTTCTTCACTATGCTTTTCCACTGCCCTTTTCTTACACGTTTCCTGACATTATTGTCAAATACAGTGAGGAAATAACTATAGAACCGTTCAAATGTATTTTCCTGGGACAAGACAAATGACAGATCAGCCATATATAATTTACTGCTTTATTATCTATCCAGAAGCGTTCTACCATGCATGCAGAATTAGAGCATACAGATTAACATATACACATTTTTCCAGGTTATTACATTCCAAAAATTTTATTTTTAAACTTAATCTATAAAAATAAATTTTTGCTTGAAAGTAGTCACCTCTATAAATGGTAAGTAAACAGTGATGAAAGAAAACTTATCTTTCAGCTAACTTGCATCCCGTGGGACTTCTTTGAATTCAATGGTACTTGCGAGTTGACAGAGTAATTTATGCAGGTTTTTTTACCACTCTGTATTAATTTATCAATACAGCCAATAAAGGAAATGCAAAGTAACAATCTATCTAACTAGAATAATTTTCATTTGACTGGATTGCTGCTACAGAAATCAAATTATTTTTAATGATTTGTATAATGTTTTTACCTCTATATTTGATAACTTTTCTGCTGTTTATACTGGCTGATTCAATTAGAATTACCTGAAGTGGATAATGGATATTAAGTATATGACATACTGCACATCTCCCCAGGAGAGCTGTGCTGTGTTTCTCTAAGAATTCCCTCATTTGTTTAACTGACACAGTACCTATTGAAAGTAAGCACTGCTAACATGGCATTTTGCTGCAGAAGCACTACAAGCTGAACATGTTCACTCCTGTTCATGGAGTTACCTTCCCCTGCAGCATATTGTTTTGTACATGAATAATACAGCCATAACAGACATATTTTGGTGATCGGGGCACTGCTAGTCTAATAGCAATTCACTAGGATTGCACCAGGTTTAGTAGGTTAAAAATATAAGCTTTATTAGAGTTTGATTTCTTTCTAATCAGCAGAATAACTAATATTTTAACAGAGTAAATTCTTCAAAATTAAAAGATTTTCTGTAGCTACAAGTGAGTGTAGTAGTGTGCTGGTTTTGTCTGGAGTAGAGGCAATTTTCTTCATGGTGGCTGATGTTGGACTGTGTCTTGGGTTTGTGCTGAACATGGGATTGATAATATAGAGATGTTTTTGTTATTCCTGAGTAGGGCTTACACAGAGACAAGGCATTTTCTCCTTTTCGTAATGCCACGGTGGCGAGGAAGTTGGGTGGAGACACAGCGAGGACAGGTGACCCCAACTGACCAAAGGGCTATTCCAGATCACGTGACGACATGTTCAGTACATGAAGTGGGGAGAGGAAGGAGGGGAGATTTGGAATGANTGTACATGAATAATACAGCCATAACAGACATATTTTGGTGATCGGGGCACTGCTAGTCTAATAGCAATTCACTAGGATTGCACCAGGTTTAGTAGGTTAAAAATATAAGCTTTATTAGAGTTTGATTTCTTTCTAATCAGCAGAATAACTAATATTTTAACAGAGTAAATTCTTCAAAATTAAAAGATTTTCTGTAGCTACAAGTGAGTGTAGTAGTGTGCTGGTTTTGTCTGGAGTAGAGGCAATTTTCTTCATGGTGGCTGATGTTGGACTGTGTCTTGGGTTTGTGCTGAACATGGGATTGATAATATAGAGATGTTTTTGTTATTCCTGAGTAGGGCTTACACAGAGACAAGGCATTTTCTCCTTTTCGTAATGCCACGGTGGCGAGGAAGTTGGGTGGAGACACAGCGAGGACAGGTGACCCCAACTGACCAAAGGGCTATTCCAGATCACGTGACGACATGTTCAGTACATGAAGTGGGGAGAGGAAGGAGGGGACATTTGGAATGATGGTGTTTATCTTCCCAAGTCACCATTATGTGTAATGGGGCCCCACTTTCCTGTAGATGGCTGAACACCTGGCTGCCCATGGGAAGCAGTGAATTAATTCCTTGTTTTGCTTTGTGCGTATGTGTGCCTTTTGTTTTCCCTAATAAACTGTGTTTATCTCAACCCACAAGTTTTCTGGCTTTTACCCTCCCGAGTCTCTCCCTGATCCTGCTGGTGGGGTGGTGAGTGAGCAGCTGCTGGGGCTTGGCTGCTGGCTGGGGTTAAACCATGACAAGGGTATCTGCAGGCTCAGTTAGGGGCTTCTGGGAACATGCCTTGGAAAATGATCCAATTTCAAGTATTATTTTCAAAGAGTACTACTAAGTCGAAAAGTATTTTTACAACATTTTGTAATATATTTGAAGTATGACTCATCAATCAACCTTGCTAAGAGACAATTCACTAAAAAAATGGTGATCAGTGCAAAACGCATGCCAACAACTATTGTAACATTAATTCAGAGTTTATGGCTGTGAAAGTACACTTACAAAAGCTTTAGCTAATTTCTCTATCAACATGTGCCTCTTCGTAAGTTTTAGATTCTATGGTTCTCTAGTGTTGTGCATTAATGATCACCTTTAACGTTATCCTAGTGACAGATAATAGTTTGAATTGTAGAAGACATGTCAGCTTCTTCTAAAACTGCCTGTCCAGTTACCTCCAATGTTAATAAAGGGTCTGAATTAAGCTGAGGGAGTCTATTAAAAATTATATTTGTTAATTCTGCATTCAACTTTTGAGACAAAGTACTTAGTTAACAGTCTCCTGTTAAATATTTAAAAGTTGAATAAGCTATATCATTAAGCCTACTCTTCTTTAAAACGTCAGAGCAAAATTTTTTTGTGGTTTTTAAGCATCTGCCTTTCCCCCTCACAGTTTATATAAAATATGGGAAAAAACTTGCAGCTTCAAAATGTGAATTGGTAAAAGCCACTCCGCAACAGCAAACAAAATTAATAAAAACCAAGAGAGGATGGTGAATTAAAGGAATTATTCAATGTATTTAGAAAATAAAAGACATCCAGATGATTATTTAAATTAGCTCTTGGGATTAAGGGATGTACACCAACTCCTACCTTCCTAGTAGCAGATTTTTAGATACAATTCAAAGATAACATTTATAAAAGTGCATTCAAATATGATAAGAACTTCTATAACAATACTTTGGTATGTACTTCTTTCATATAAAATACTTTAATAAGTATGTGATCATGGATTGGATTGAAAAATAGGCTTGATGATTTTAATCAATCTTCATTTAGCAAATATAACCCATGGATCTCTTTAAACGCTTTATAATTAATATGCATATAAATACACCTACCTTGAAGAATTCTTTTTTTTCAACTCGTTCATTGCCATCTGTATCCAACATTTTAAAGGCAATCTGAAGTCCAGTCTGGGGTTCTGCAATAAATTGCAAAATAACTTTATTGAAAATCCACACAGAGATGTTTACACTAGTACTCAAGTAATGATTGCAAAATGAAAATTGCCTATGGTTCAGTTCTCCACACACGCATGGTATTTCCAGTGAACCATACATACCTCTTTCAATATAAGCAAACTTTTTAAACACATTTTTGCTATCGTATCAAGGAATAATGAATGCAGTGGGAAAGCAAGAAATGCCAGCAGTGCCTAAATACAGCCATGAATGTCCATCTGATCCCAACAATATTGTATCTCCTACCATCCTGGTCTAGAGATCCTTTCTATGAATGTCTCCATAATTCCACACCACTTCTGCACTCTAGCTTTAGAGCTCCTTTTCAAGTGAGAAGAGTGGAAATTGCCTTAAGAAACCAATAATCATCCCCAGACTGGGTGAAAGAGCCAGTGTACTCCTCAGGTCCTTGCTGCACGGATGATGGTATGCCACTGTTTGCAGTCTTCCCTAGCAGACAGAGCGATGCCGTAACAGCGGCCAGCTCCCTCGGCTCCTGCTCCTGCTGTGTTAGCCCCAGGCCTTTTTTCCCTTCCCTTCTCCTTCCTCCCTAAACAAGGTACTCAAATATTACTGAGATGTAATAAACTACTCTTTCCAGCCTTTTTTGACAAAAGCATGTTTTGTATGACTCCCATCAAGCTGATTTTTCTCAGGAATTTTACACAATTTTACCCTGCATTTCCCTCACCGAGTGGATGTTTCCTTTCATCACAAAAATGTAATGACTTCTGAATCTTGCTATAAAAACATGGTGTAGTTTGAGCTCCTTCCCATGATTTCCTGGTCTTACTCCACTTACAGGAGGTGGCCTCGCTCATTAGTGAGCCCACACAGGAGCAGCGTGCTGCTGAAAATGTAGTTACAGTTCACTGAAGTAGCAAGCCCTTATCCCAGTAATTTCTGGGGCAGGTGAATTAATTCCACAATCCACTCATGTCACGCATTAATATGAAAGCCATGGACTTATCGTCTCTGGAATATATTCATGTTTCCAAGAACAATGTTGGACTCATGAGGGCAGTGAAGCAGTAGCTCTAAAAAAAACTCTAATGCCTTAAGAAGTTTGCTTTTGGAAATATTTTCTAGTTCCCTTCTGCAAAGTTTTAAGTCTTGCCTTTTTTTTAGAGAATGTTTCTGCAAAGGGAACAGGCTAAAGAAATATCCCATTCCTTTTAAGTCGTAACAAGATGGTTAGAGAAAGTACTAATTTTACATTTTAGAAATTACATCTTCAGGAGTCGACTAATGTTCTATGTGAAGCAACCTTGTGATGCAGGGATGTATTTTAAATACCATTGCAATCTGCACAGCAGAGCCCTTCCCCAGCAACTGGGTTGTAATAATCAAAACTGGCTTCCCTTCCATGGAAATGCCACACTCTAAACTTGTGTTACTAGTACAAAAGCAAGAAAAAGCTATCCTCTAACATATTTAGAGAATAAAAGTAATTGATGTATTTAATAGTAATTCATACCATCTGTGTTCCAGTTTTCAGATAAGAGAGCTGTTACTGAAAATACAGGACCTAAAGCTGCTTATACGGAGATGACTTACTTATCTGATATGATGTAACTCCAGAGGTATGTGTTCGTAAAATAAGCACAGTTCAAAGACTAACATAGATATATTTGTATTTAATTAGAATCAGGCAAAATTCCAAAATCTGAACAGAAGAGCTTCATCTTGGCTGTGAGTGCAGGTTAGACCTAGGTGCTTCCTCTCCAACTATTCCTATGTTGACCAAGCTGTCAATTTGTGTGACTGGCTAATTGAAACGAAGCTTTGAGTAAAGGTGACAACTTCAATTCCTGGACTTCTTCACTAGGCAGGGCTCCATTAACCTACTGCTAGAAATGAAATTCAATACAGCACTGGAAGAAAAAAGATAGCGCTGATACAAGGCACACAGAATAGAGAAAAGAAGGTCACAGGGGCAAAAAATTAAAACCTTTGTCTGCCACAAGATTACATTTTCAAGTTCAGTGTTGTTACAGACACTGCTTTTATACGACAGGCAGTATGGTCTTGTCAACAGTGTGCTGGAACTGGGTGTCTGCTGACTCTTTTCCTGTTTCCCTATTGCTCTGTTGGTGACTTAGAAGAAGTAATTTAAATATTAATATCTGCTTTAAGAAATCTCCCATTAATTCTCACTAGTGAGAGAGCCAGGTTGTGTAACTCGGGGCTGACTGACATGGGATACTTGTTAGGCAAAGAGAGAGGCACTAACACTTGTTGACATTTGCTTTCAAACTGATCAGTATGATAACCCTCTGTGTAACCAAAGCAGCAACATTAGCACTGAATTTTTACCCTGCATCAAAAGGTGCCTTTGTTTTTGCAGTTCAATATATTCCTACAGAAATTCTGTGAAAAATAATGTTACTTGATTGTCTGGAGAAGTGCAACAACTTGCTGCGATACTGCCTCCATTTTCTAATTGTTTCAGCCAATAATTCAGCATGAATTCACTTTCAGCTGCCATAAATTTTTAAAGAAATAGAATCTTTGGCATCTATTTCTGCAAATTTAAGGTGTTCTTTTGAAGTTATAATTTGGCTGTCACGGTTGTCCTTTTTTGAGTTGCAACAAGTATTTTTAAATCAGTATTCTAACTGGGCTGAACTCTTATTTCTGATTTTAAAAGCCACTTGAACGCACGGTATAACTCAGGTTCAAGCAGCGTGTAGCATGGGATAGTTACCACTGCTGAAGCAGCATATTTTTATGTTAAATAAGTTATCTTAATGCATATATATATACACACATACATAAAATTTAATACTGTGTACTAGCTGAAGTTCCCTAAGAGATTACCCACCCTTCATGCTGTGTAGTAGGAACTAATGTTCTGCTGAGAAATGAGGTAAACTGCAACAAGCCTACCTAAACTGTGCAAGAGGTGTGTACTGATGGTCATTATGAGGAAGGCTGGATATACTCTCGCCACTCTCTGGAGACCAACATTATTTGTTCATACTACACCGTGAGAAGGTGGATTTCCAATGCAAGTAAAGTTTGTCATTTTGTTTAAGCCCTGGCCATGGACCTCGCGGCCATGGATGTGGTGAGGGTCAAGCATCTACAGTCCATCAGGTGAAAGTGACTGCTTCCTTCTCGCCTTCTGGACATCTACCCTGTCTGGTTTTGTCCCTTGCTGAAAACGTTAGACCTGTATAAGTCAGTCAAGACTGCACATGTGGACTGTTCCATGGACATGCACATGAACTGCTTCACTGTTAGCCTAAGGGTCTCACCGTGCAATGTTTATTGCACACATCTCAAATCTTGGTATTTCTCAGTATCACCTACTATTCATCAGAACAAGGATGGCACCGGGTGAGGAAATCCAGAAAATCCGAGATCACTTCCACACACAACAAAAAATGCCTGCTGCTTGCACATAAAGCAAGTACCAAAATGTCTGATAGAGAAAAAGGAAGGAAACAAAGGAGGGGGGACAGAAATACACGTAAAATATTTGGAGGAAATAAAGTCAGGAGGAACAGAGGAAAAGAAAAAGGATTAAAAACACCTAGCAAAAAAGCCACTCCACAATTCTGCTGTTCATGTCTTACATCAATTGCCTGTTTGAAAACAAAAATAGTAGGCAGCAACCTACAACAGCTTTTTATGCCACTGCATGAGCTACAGTGTTAATGTTTCATTGTCCAAAATGACTAAAACTACAATACAGAAGGCAAATTATCTATCTTCCCTCCCTGTTCCTCCTCCCCTTACTATGTGGTTCTGGAACCAATGCCTGCTGTCTCAAAGTTTTTCAAAAGGTTTTTCTGATCCCATGGTGCAGGAATTACCATGATTTTTAAAGTATTGCTATGGACCAATGGTGACACTATGGAAGTAAGTTCCAATCAATTAAAGTCAAATGCATTTATATTAAGGTATTATCAATCTCTATACACTAGCTTTTTACATTTTACTATAACGCAGAAATTTAGAAGCTAAAAATATAATTAAAAACGTTCCTGGAAAGCTGTTAGTAGATGAGTATTTATGCCTATGTATATTAAAAACATAATACTTACTCGTAAGGATAGTCAGCAAAAATAGGTACTCTGCATAAGATATCAACCCTGAAACAAAAGTTAAAAAATTACTTGCAAAAAAGCCCCCCAAAAACTCATAGCAAGATATGAAAGACCGAATCTTATTAAAAATGTAGTTTGACATAGTATTAAATAGATTTAAGTAAGACATTTTATTATTTAATAAAGTTTTTGCTTCTGTTTTTAGTACTCTGAAGGTAAAATTCCCTAACCAGAAACTCATCGATGTTCATGTCTAATCAAGAAAGTAAGGTTTATTTGGTATTAATAAAAGGCCTACACTAAATCTTTGGATTCTCACTGAAAACATTCAATGTTTGTATAAAAGGCAAATAAATTAAATGTGCTTTGTCACATTTAGTACCTGGGAGGAGAACTACTCTAACATTACCCTAAAGGATCAAAGTCCTCCCTCTTTTGGCAGGCTCGCAAAGGCGGAGAACAGCTTCCCTCTAATTCTCAAGGGGAACATGGCAACACGAAAAGCTGCCAAGCTGCTAGATTGTGCTGATAGTACTGCTGGGCTGAGTGCCAAGAGGAGGCTTCTTTTTTTTAAATAGGAACATGTCCTTTCTACAAGGTGAAAGTATTTTCCCCCCTTTTGAAGGAAAATTCCAGTGTTTTCTTTTGAAATACCGCCTTAAGTGAAAAGCCTGAACAAACACAAAGATGTGATAGCGTCAAAATAGAGTGTACAAGCTAAAGATAGAGAGCGCATAATGAGGGTGGTTAAACAACAGAATCTGAACCATCTGCCCCGCAATAATGTTTGGAGAAAAAAATGTAAAGGGCTTTTTTATAAATCACTTTTCAAAATAACCAAGCTGCTTTTAACTTGTGAGCTAAACATTGTATAATGCTGAAGCTGCCTAAAATAATGAAGTTCAAACATGCCTAGATGTGCAAAGACAAACTACTTTTATAATTTATATTTAGTTAATTGATAGATAAGGAATCCACTTAAGCTTCAGTGATAAACAATTAACTTCTGATAAATTACTACGCAGAGACAATAACATTTGTATTTGACCTCAGATAAGTGACTTAACATTTTTAAGGACCAGTTTAGAAACACTAAATTGGTAAATGCTAGAGTCCGAAAATTAGAGAACAAATCTTAGCAGATCTAATGCTGACCCTGTTGCCAACTTAATCTGGTTCTGTATTGCAGCTTTCCTCTCCATCAAAATAGGGCTGTTCACCCTATTATTCAACAAGCATCACGTGCAAATCAGCACAGTAGTAAAATCATACAATACACGATGGAAATAAGAAATACTTTCACCCCAGAAACTTAGCTTTGCTCACAAGTTTTAGCATTTCTGCCACTGCAAGAATGCAAATTATTATTGGCATTTCTGTAAAACTTGGGAGTTGTGTTCCTAGATGAAACATCTAGGTTTTCTACAAATTCAAAACCAAACAGAGAAAGAACTCCTACCCCATTTTTGTTTTTTTAGCTTATATGCCTAAGACAAGATGAAAAAAAAAAGACAGAAACAAATAGGGGGTGAAAGGGAATCAAGCCAATAATGTGACGGGCAGTGATCATGATTCCGAATTTTGGTTTGTGTGTGACACAGCAAAAGGATATGTAAGGGAAGAATATAAAGGAGGTTAAAGAGGCAAGTTATCAGGTCTGTATAGAAAACACCTGCCAGTCATGGACTGTAATGGTGTCAGCACAAAGATCCCTGACTGAAAATTTAACCACCAAGCAACGAAGGACAGCACCACTGACCAAGGAGAAGTGGGAGTCTGTCTTGAGGTGTGCTGCACAGATAGTCTAAGGAAGACCTGGAAGCTGAAGGCAAACAGCTTATGCTAAATAAAACATAACAAGAAGGGCCCAGTGTTGGGATACAAAATAAGAGATCATATACTCAAAGGAGTTGTGAAAGAAAAATGTATTTATCAAAGCCTTTGAAAGGATATTATCATGACAGATTATGTTCGCTAAAGTCATAGAAGAAAAAAAGTTGTAATAATTGACATACAAAATACTGAGCCCTTGGAGAGTTTTAGCTATATAGCTAGATGGGGATCATTCTATCTTAAACAAAATTTTCCAGAAAGGATCTGCAAAATTTTTATGGAGATGGTAGGATGTGAAGAGAAGATCAACTTCAAGACAACACCTTGCTCACAGGCTCAAGGGAAAAGCATGGAAAGAGGAGCCTTGCAAGAAATGGCAGGGGTGAGACAGAGACTATGTTTTCATCATCATTTTGTAATCTAACTGAAAAGTCCCTATAGTGAAATTTGTAAAAAAGTAAATACAATAAAAATATATAAAACTAATCAGAATTATTCTTTAAAATCTGACTCAGTGCTTTAAAGCAAATCCACAGCCTGCCTGCTATTTTCTGGAAGACTAATTATACTAAAATAATTTGTCATGTGATTTTTTTAAGTTGTGGAATAATTTCCATTAAAAAATCTTAATTTAATTTTATTGTCCTTTTACTACTTGTTGTGAATGGTCAATTTACCTCATCCAAAAAGTAAATTAAATACTTTGGTAATTTTCTTTTTCATTCTATAGTAAACATCACAAAGTTACTCAAATTAAAAGATATAATGCAGCAAATTCAAAAACCCAAAGAAAACATCCCACTGAAAATTATATTCCTATCCAAGTAAAATTGAAGAGATAAAAGCTTCACATACTGTTCAATGACTCAGCATACTTGCAGCCAAGTATTTGCAGTTAGCACTGGCAAAATACTGTCATTTTTTAATGCTAAAGGAACCTTCCCTATCCCTCCCTAGAAATCTGTATCCTCAAAATTTATAGCAAATACTGACAGTACAATATTCTTAATGCTCAGTAAATCATAAGTATACCCACAAAATATGACACAAATTTTAAAACTGCCCACTAGAAGGCAGAATTCCCTAGCATTATGTTTTACAAACTGGACTGATGACAGTTTTCCCTCTCCTTGGCATTAAAATAACAATTCAAAGGTAGTTAAAATAACCTCAGCTAAACAGTGGGACAGGGGTAGAGTCATTATTTTGGTACTTGTAAAAGCATATATATTTTCATTTTTAAACTGTGAGAATAATGCATCTCAAAGCAAAAGCATCAGATATTATGACCAAAAACTGTAAGAACTCTGTGTGTTGTGGGGATGTATGGATGACTCTACTGAATGTTCCTGCATCATCTCAAACTCCTACTTGACCTCTGAAGGAGAGAGTATACACAGTGCTCAGCAAGGGGAGATCCTTGCCAGAATGCAAAAGATGCCAGGCTGAGCATATCACTGAGCCCACTTTGTGCCAAGCACTCAGCTGGGAGAGGTGCAATAAAAGGAGGCTGTGCTGATTTGCTATGTTTTCAGTGTCTCTTGGTGGATTCCCAGTTTTCACAGGCAGTTTGCTCTCGGGCTTTGCAGTGTCCATCACTACAAATAGAAAGGCTCTAAAAAAGAAGGTATAGAGAGAGAACATCCAAGAATTAAAGACTGGGAATACTTTAAACCCAATTCTGAGAAAGCATGCGATGATTAGTAATTTGAAAAGGCAGGGAATGACTATTCAATACAAAATCCAGCTTTCCCTAGGATAGGAAAAAAATGTTCAGCTCATTCAGAGATGTTTCAGGGCTGCTGGGTACGCTGGGGCTTTTCAAGCAAGGCACCCAGCTGAAGCCCCCTCCACTTGTGCACAAGGATACAAGAAATGAACTGCAGGCAGAAGGGTAGGAGAAATGCTGCAGGCTGAGATCGAGGGCTGCTCTCTTGGCACAAGCTGCCAGCCGTGTCTGGGGATCTGCTGTGCGTGGAGAGAGCATGGCTCATGCCTGCCAAGGAACCGCAGCAGTGCAACGGCAACTTTATTTTCCAGAAACGTCCACGGGATAGGGGATTCAGGCTGAACTGTACGACACAGAAAGTTCGTGAATAAGCACTGTCAGTCTTTCTCATTAGTTTGGGGATTGTGGTCTTTGTTACTGGCGAAATGGTTAATTACTCATCTATTTGGTTTCCTTGATCCTCTTGTTTGTTTTCCCCCTTCAATTAATTTATGCTAATGAGATGTTTATTTAGTGTTCTTTAATTCCCTGTTGTTACACAAACAATATCCCAGCTCTCAGAGTTTTCAAATATCAGGCGGAAATGCTGGGTGAAAAGAAATCAAAGCACATCAGCACTGCAAAAGGTCACAGAGCTCCTGAAGAGGGAGAATTAAATTCAACTGCTCTTGGAATCAGCGTTGCTTCTTTACATAACTGGATACAAATTTTATTTTTATTCTTAGTTTCCATGCATCCAACTTACCCAGTGAAACAGCAGCTTATTAATAGGTCTTAAAAGTCCATTTTGTGCTGAAGTTATCCCTTTTAGCCCCTTTCTCTTCTCCAAGTAGGCTTTTCTGTTTCTTTCATGTCTCCTCCTGCACCTCAGAAGGCTTGAAATTCCCAGCCCTGCCTCTTTACTCTCTTGCATAACTGAGAGATTTGCCAAGGAGGCAGCTACTGGCTAGATGGGGATGAAGTCAAATCCATGCAAATGTCTTTAAAAATACATTCAACTCATATGATATAATGAGAAGAAAAGCAAGATCTATTTTTCAGTATCAGAAGTGCTCATTACCTTTATCACCAAGGTCTCTAAAAAAGGTCGGTCCTGGTTTAGCTTTGGCAACATATAGCTGTGCAGCATCTACCTCCTTCAAAGACACAAACAAGAAAATATAAAGCCAGTTTTGAAAGAGACTTAATCACTTCAGTAACAGAAAGAATGCAAGTTCTTTTGAAGAAGGAAAGGAACATTTTGCTTACCTTTTTTGTCAGTTTCTTGGCTGAGGCTTTGCCTATAATAAAAAAAAAAATCATCATCATTCAATAACAAACTGACTTTAAACTTTGATCAGATTCTGTGGCATTTCTTCACATTTTTATGGGAAAATGCTAAGTAATATGAAACAGAATATTTTGCAACAGGCAGTTTGTTTCTAATTCCCATAATGATCATGAAAGGACAAGATTCAAAAGTAATACAAGCAGTCTGTTCAAATGTTCTCTCAGCCTAGAAGAAACCACAGCCCACTTTGGTATCTATGACCGCCTTACTAGTGTGACTTTGCACACTGTGAGCTACAAATGTCACACAGATTTCAAAGCAAGAATTTAGGGATTTGCATGCGCATGTAATAATCCTTGAAGTGCAGGTTTTGCATATGAAGGCTAAGAAATACTGAAAAAAGGAAAAAAAAAAGAAAATATTGATGTTTCTATTAAGCAGAAGTAAATTGAATAACTCTGCCTTCTGAAGGAACATCAGATGTAAACCATGCAAACTCCTAAGACTTAGTAGGTTCAAGTCTATACACTCAAATAGGGGAGAAACTGGCAGCCGTATACGCTGTATTCCTGTGTAAATCAACTGCTTGAGAAGCTGCAGTATATCATCAGTGGAACATTCCAACCGGTTAGAGAGGGATCACAGACCAGGAGAAGCTGTGCTCCATCCCTTCTCAGTCTATCCGCCCTATCACACTGATCTGCCTCCCCAGCATTTCTCCTCATACAGTTCTCAAAACCCTGTTGCCCTTCACTCTTACCACTCTCAGCCCATCACTCTCTTCCTACATCACCAGTTCCCCTGGATTCCAGCCAGCCGTTCCCTCCTATTTATTCACACTATGCAAGCAGAAGCTGAGCTGCCTGGATTTGCTCTGTGAACTGGTGCTGCACACAGCAGCCTGGCATGCTCCATGCTCAGACTCCAAGGCTATTCTGCTGCTTCACGGGCATCTTGCACCCAAAGAGTCACCAGCACAGCACTGTTATCTGGAAACAGACATAACGGAGGCAGCCTGGTGGGCAGCTGTCAACAAACATCTACCAAGCATTTTCACAGGCCAGTAATTGAACCAGACAGGGGTTCATTCTCAATAAAACAGTGAATTTCCATTTTGCTGGCAAAAGGCATGCCCAGCTGCAGGGGTTCTCCACTGGCAACTTTTGGCTTTGGACAAGGGAAGCTGCTGGAACATCTCAACCAGCAATAGCTCATTTTTCAGCACAGGCAAACCAGTGCCCTGGCCTCTGCTCTCTGAACTGGCAGTAACAGTTTTGCTGATAAATTCCTGTCCCCACACCCCCTCCCCCAAACCAGCCTAAGGCAGACACCTGGCACATAACATTTCAACACAAATGTTTAAGTTTGACAAAAGTTATAAGCAACTAAAATTAGGGGTTTAATACAGGAGTGTTGAGTGACCCCAGCAACAGGTGTTGCCAGTACCACCTGTTACTGTGGATGAATACATTTTTGTGCCCTGCCTGTACATATATCTACACCCATAAACACACACATAAAGCTACATAGGTAGACACCTTCTAACTCAAATAATGTATGAAGTCCTCTACTTTGTTTCATTTGAGACAAAATAAATCAGACCAATAACAGACTAGGAGAACAAGCAACAATCACTGTATCCAGTAAGGCTGAGTCCTGAGCAATGTGATGTAACACCACAGTTACATGAAACACCGTTCACTGCGGCAGAGCATTTTAAAGAATGGTTATTTAGCAAACTAACTGATTTAGATCTCAGCTTTCAAATGTCACTGCTTCTGTACAGCACATTTCAAGGTGGAACTAAAGTACAGCTGTTCCTTCGGCTCTGGGAGACCCACATAGTGACCAGCCTTATAGAAGGGAATGAGCCAGGTTGTAGGGTCTGCGAAAACCAGGATCTGAAAGAAAAAGGGGAAAACCATCCTGCAATGTTTTTCGCTGTACATGCCCTTTGTAGTTGCTGCCTGTACTGAAGCCACCATACACCCTTATTTGGTTAAGAGCAGCTCACTCATTTCATTCTCCTGGTGACCCCAAGAACGTCACATCTGGAATGGCACCTGCTGCCACAGCAGTGCACCAGGAAGTAGTCTTTTGCCAGCATTCAGGAGGATAACAAAGGGGGGACAAGCCAAACTCTGCACCAAAGGCTTGGATAATTGATGCAAGGTAAGGAGAAAGCACTGGGAAATACAGCTGAGACACTAGTTGACCAAGTTTGCGAGACTCTGCATTTGCTAAGTCTGTGCTTCTCTTCTTTGTGTTGCATTCAGCACAGTAACTCTGAAACTCCTCAGCTACCTGGTTTTGGGGAACAACATATCCTCAGTGTGAATTACTGAATCTTGATAAAAATTAAGCAATGAAAGGAAAATCTGCTGTAGACATATGGAGTCTCTAACCAGTCACAACTGCAAGTGCCCAGAGCTCTCCCTCTTGCATCCAGCCAGTCACCCTCCAGAGGATGTTTAAGATGCTGATGTATTGACTGACCTCTTTCAACAGTGCATAGACAGTAACCACAATGATACAGAGATGCTCATGCTACTGGTGCATGGGTAAAAGGATTAGTGAAGGAAAGGAAGCCTTTGCTCAGTGGCAGAAGAGCAAGAAGTCAGTGCTATCATCCCTGGGTGTGGAGAGAGTCAGTCCCTGCTGCGACTGACTGGACGAGGGGTAGTTGCTACAATAAGAGAGGAAAAAAGGCAGGAGGGAAAGGAACAAACTGAGGGATAAACAAAGACAGTTCTACTTTTCAAAGCTGTAAATACAGCAGAGTAATGAATGCGGAGTCTAATGTGCAGTTTAATGCTGCTCTTCTCACATGGGCTTCAAAATCAAAATATTTAATAACCTAGTAGAATGAAAATGGCATACAGATGTCAGCAAGCACATGTATTGGTAGGCTAGGAATTTTTTTGAAAAAACACCCTGACACTTGGGACAGTAATGTTACTTTTTCATATTGCTATTTATGTAAAGTATTAGAATACAATCACAATAATAATGCAATAATTTAAGCCGTTGAATAAGTTTCCAGCAATAATTATTTGAATATTTTCTAAGAATTAAATCTAGTCATATTTTATTGGTACTGTTACCATATAAAATCATCTGTGAAGACTCAAAATTTCAGCTTTAATTTGGAAACATCACTATTGTAGCACTCACAATATTCCTTCAATACTAATTTAGCTCTTGGTGATTATTCTCTCAATTTATTTACTTCCTAACAGTGAGATCCTTTTAAACATTAACAAGGAAAGCTCTATTAATATCAAACGTGCAGCCCTCTGAGGAATCAGATCTCTTAAGGCCTTGTCTACAATGATTAGAAGAAGGTTAACTCCTCTTTGCAGAAAATGCACTGCAAAGGTATGAACAGTCTTCTCAGGCAGTGTGTACACTGAAAAGAAAAAGTGCCTCTTCCTGTCTACGAATGAAATCTTGGTGCTATCGCTCCTCACATATGACTACAAACACATCAGGATATAAGCCCCTCTCTGAGGAATACAGACAGTAGATATAATTATTAGGAACTATTTAATCTAATAAGTAAAAGATATGTATGATGTAATTTTCTACAGTTGTATTCCTTGACATGAATAGATTCTTACCAACAGGTAAATTAATGACACATTATAAAACCTGTTTGTAGCAGTGAGTCTCACTTTGGTATCAAAAAAAGAAACTTGGAATTTTTTTGTTTTGAACTTGAATGAATGAACTGAAAAACAACTTCTTTTTTCTTTTTTTTTTCTTTTTTTTTTCTTTTCCTACAAACCTGCCATGACTACGATAGAATTCTGGTTTAAAGGAGTGTGAGTATTTTCAAGGGTCTCTACATATTTTACAGACACCATCATCTAATTTTCACCATCTATAGCATATCCATGAAAAAAGGAGGTACGAACACACCCTTCATGAACAAAAAGGCATTTTAGCTTTTTAAGTTGAATGAATACCAAGTCTACTTAGAAGCACACAAATTCTGTGCTGTTAGCCAAGAAAGTTAGTTGACAACTGTAATTAAGAAAACACCACCAAGAGCATATCCATCAGCCTTAATCTGCCCTTGGCAAACCTGGGTATTTTGTCACACACATTTCTTACAATAGAAGCGTTTCCATCTTCTATCGTTTTTTTACACTAAGATGTGGAAGGGACCTGACATCAGTGTTAGGATTAATGTTAGCAAAGGGCTGAATCAAACAAGTACCCACTTGCACTCAGAAACACCCATTTACACCTGTACAGCTAAGGAAAGGCTTAGATCTGACAAAAGACATTTGGATTCAAAGAATGAACAAAATCACTAAGATCAACAATTATAACAACAATAATCAAATGCCAAAGCAAAAGTAGTTACTACCACCTGCAAGAAAACATAATCTTATGTGCCTGTAAGATTGCTTTATTTCTGTAATATACAACATTAAAATTTGAATCAATCTTTCTCCACAGCCTTAACTTCAAAGGAGAACAGTACAAAATAGGTATCTTTTCCTAGGAAGACAACAAACTCCTTTTTATCAGCAAAGTCACTGAGATGGTTTGACCAGGACCTCTTTTTAGCTCTATTTCAAACAGACATCGTGAAAAACAAATAACAATTAAAAAAAATTACTTCCCAGCTTTTTAGTTTTCGATGGCAATTATTGCTAACTTTACTAAAGCTTGACAAATTCAAGGTCATACTGGGGTACTATAAAACCATTTGGCTTTTCATGAAAAATTATTGTGAGAATAGCATTAAGTAGATTCACAATTCAAACAAACTTCCATTCAGCAAAATGATGAGTGAAAAGAACCTTTTAAGCTGGATGGGATTTCAGCACAGTCGTAATCTGAGGATCAGGGCATTTTAAAAACCAAACTCACTGTGTACGTCTCACGCTGTGGCCTTTACAGCAGGGCCCACCCTGCAGCCTTGCCTGCCATGGGAACAAGAATTTGTATTTCTTTGTTTTAACTGGCTGCTCGCTTTCTCGCAGGCTGAACTCTGAGAATCTGGCACCAGTGAGCTGGGTTCGACAAGAATTGTGTATGTTGATTTCCCTGGGGAGATGTTCTTAAAATTTTTGTTCAAATTAGCCTAAAGTAGAAGATCATTGAAACTCGATAGGTTGTATTTCATTCTCAGCTCTCTCTCAGATAGTTTTAATGATACTGGACAAGTACCTCATATTAACAAAGTGTCCCTTTTTTACCCACCTTATTTCCATCCTCATTCTTTAAAGCTCTTCCATGCATTTATAAAGTACTTACTACTAATGAAACCAATAGAGGGCAAAAATTCAAACCAGTAATTAGTTCTTTAAGGCCTTCTTTTGAAATACTGTTGATATCAGAGATAAATCAAAGATAGCAAAAAAAAAGTAATGCTTTTTGAAAGCATGACAGACCAAGTGTTCAGATTGCTATGATAGCTCCTGGCAAACCAGTATCTGAATAACAAATGAGCATGCAATTTAAATGAATTAAGAATCTACTTCAGCTAGAAAGCTTTCACTGAACTAGTGCATTGCTCCATTGAAAGATAATTGATAAAAGTCATTTCAATCACATGAATTAGTGAATTGAACCACCTGAATTAAAATTCAAGTACGCCCAGTGGAAAAAGCAATTTACAGTAATAGAAGCTTCTGCTATGCTTTACAAAACAAGCTTTGCATCTGTCCTTCTTTATTTAAAGCAATCGTTCCTCTGAGGAAACAAGAAATACACAGTGCTGGGCCGAGGCCAGCACTGGCAAATCTCCATTTCAGAAGAGCAATTGCATCAGAGCAAGTCAATACCAGGAGGTTTCTCAGTGAGTCAGGCAGCCCAGGGTAAAAAGGGTGAGATGCTGATGCAGGGAGAAAACATCAAAGGATGACACAGTCTTTTAGGAAACTGAGACTAAAAAATTAAGATAAGCAAGTTTTCAAAACCTGTTAAAGAGACCGTGGCACCGAGTCACCAGCAGTGCAAGGAGTTCCAAAATACCCAAAGGCATCAGGGTAAAAGCAGATGCTGTGATGCCCACTACAGAGCTTGTGGGCAGCTCAGTCCTCACTGGAACTGTAAGAGGAGTCTGTTGGGGTGGCAGGGAGAGCAGGAGAACAACTTCTCCTTAGGTATTATGGAGGGAAAGTGACATACTTCCAGATTCATTCTCTTTCTAATAACATACCCAAACCGCAGATAAGGAAAAGCTGAGAATTTGTTCAAACTTCCAACCTTACCACAAGACTTGTACGGCAAAGATATACAGTATACAGAAAGTTACTTCTTCCAAATGACTGGAAAAGTCTAACAGGTGTATAATGGCAGCCCTTGGCTGCACAAGGAGCATGTGGTGTGAGTTAAGACTTCACGTGGAACACACAAGCAGCAAGAAGCCAAGCACAGAGTGCAACTGCAGATGAGCATCTCACCGCCAGGACAGGCCGCCATTCCTCTGGGCTGGTTCATAGCTCATGACTGGAGGGAGCATCCTGAGGAAGAATGTGTCATGTGAAATGCAAGTCCTCAAGCTCCCAAATAAGCACCTCATGCTTGGTTCCTCTGGCTTCATTTAGATGTCTAAAAATTAGATGCCTAAATCTGAGTTAGTGATCTCTATGGTGCTTTGCTGTAACTATGATGCTGTAAGGACATATGCAGAAAAGGGTTTATAATTAACTTTGAAATCTGCTGCTACTATTTCAGATCTGAAGAAGAGCTCATATGCCCAAAAACTTGTCTGACTTTTCCAACTTAGAGCAACTGGTCTAATAAAAGATGCGTCTATAAACCTCATCCTGACTAATAACCCCAGGCTCCCTTTATACTCATGGGAGAGAAACTGACAGAGTGAACGAACAATTTATTTCAGGTTGAGACAGGTGTCCAATCCTGGCCTTGGATTTACCTGTTTCTTTCCATTATCTTTAAAGAAATGCTACAATCACTTGCTATGACCTGACATTCAGCTTTTACGTATCTAAACTGAGCAGGTTAGTCCTTCTACATGCAACCAGATAACTCACACCATGACTGCTTTCTGTATTTGTTATACCTGTAATCTGTTTTTTCCAACCTCCTATCTATTAGCCCGATGCTAGGGCATGTATTTTGTTTTAATAAGAACTTAATCAGATACAAGGGCAAAGCTTACTACAGTTTAAGAGGGAGAGTGGTTGCATAATTGGAGAAATAAAGTCTTATAAAGGACAATTAAGATTAACTGGAAGGAGCTGTATTCATAATACAGGTTTTTGAGACCAGAAGCGTGGAGACCAATTCCTGCCAATTTACAGAGAACATTATGCAGCTCAGACTTTCAGGGTAGATGGCATTTCCTGAATCTGCACAAAACCATGGACCTCCCCACAAAGAGCAGGCAGATGGAGCCTCAATTAATGAAAAATTCCAATTATTAGGTTTGAGAAGACAGTCAGTCTTACCTAGCAAAGATAGGACTATGCCTTGAAGAAGACTCAATTAATGACCTTCGATCCTACTCTGAAATAAAGAAGCTATGATTTCTGTAGCATCACTCTGCTTTAAGTCATCGTCTCCTATTGCTAACAAAGACTAGTTTTTTAAATACTACAATGTACCAGTATGTGCTAGGTTAAGGTACTAACAACAGAAGAAGATAAACTATTATGATAGACTCATAGCACTAGAGGTTTAATTCTGTTCCTCTGCTAGACAGTATTAGAAGTCATGATCCCTGGCCTAAGCGTTCTCTAATCTACTTTATGGTTAGAGAAGATAAGTATAGAAGAACAAATAAAGTAGGATAAGAGCAACAACAGTGAAATGACACAGTTAAAAATCTGACTGCATAAACAACTTGAGAAAATGTCATCTTAATTGCAACCAGAGATTAATTTGTATTCAGAATGAAAATGTTTGCAAATCAATCATTCCAGAGTCAAAATGAAGAAAGAAAAGGTCAACATCTTAACAGAGTCAGAAATTCGTTCTTACTTCACTGTGTAAAACTTAAGTGTATATGCTCAATATAAAGCCACTATCACCACTGTAGTAACTATTGTCTCCTTCAGCTATTTCCTCTATAACTTGCAATCTGAAGATCTTCCCTGTCATGACAAAGCGTTACTTTTCACATGCATTTTACGAAATGCAAAAAAAAAAATCCCTCAAACCAGTTAAAGACCAAGCACAAGAATATTAAAGACAGCTTATTACAAATTGGGCTCTCTTGTTGGCAAACATAACTAAGGTGCAGGGTGAAGAATTCATCCTTTGTGTGGGAATTTATCATTAGCATAAAGCTACCTCACTGATCCTGGAATAAGGAAAAAGAGGGCATGTGTCAGAGAGGACCACCTTTTTCACCTTTTTGCTTTGATGCAATTTATCCCCTAAGCAGGAACTGCAAATCATTCTGAACTGTGTCAAATTCTATGAAGTAACTGTATGGTTTATTGTTCTCTGATATGTAATAACACTCCAACATACAAGAATTATAGATAACAGTGCCAGAAATAATCCCATGGCACAACTACTTTGTCCTATTGCTCCCAACAGACTTTTGCTCATGCATTATCTCATCAGTTTATGTGCACACAAATACATGTTCACACATTCAAAAGATAGTGTTAATACTAAAACGTAGTTTGGAAAACGGCCTCAAGTTACACCAAGGGAGGTTTAGATTGCATATTATGAAAACTTTCTTTACTGAAAGGGTTGTCAGGCATTGGAACAGGCTTCTGAGGGAAGTGATGGAGTCACCATCCCTGAAGATACTTAAAAGACATGTGGATGTGTTGCTTAGGAAGGTGGTTTAGTGGTGGACTTGGCAGTATTAGGTTCCTGGTCGGACTAGATGGTTTTAAAAATCTTTTCTAACCTAAATGATTCTATGATTTCATGATTTGGATTCAAAAGACAACAGAATCACTAAGGTTGGAAAAAACCTTTAAGATCACCGAGTCCAACCATTAACACAGCACTGCCAAGCCCACTACTACATTATACCCCCAAGTGCCACATCCACGTGCCTTTTGAACTATTCCAGGGATGGTGATTACACTACTTCCTGGACAGCCTATTCCAATGCCTGACCACCTGCTCAGTGAAGAGCTTTTCCTAATATCCAGTTTAAACCTACCCTGGTGCAACTTAAGGCCATTTCCTCTCATCCTGTCGCTTGTTACCTGGGAGAAAAGACTGACCTCCATCTCACTACAATCCCCTTTTGGTAGCTGTAGAGAGCCATAAGGTTTCCCCTGAGCCTTCTTTTCTCCAGGCTAAACAAGTCCAGCTCCCTCAGCTGCCCCACATAACTCTTGTGCTCCAAACCCTTCCCCAGCTTTGTTGCCCTTCTCTGGTCATGCTCCAGCACCTCAATGTCTTCCCTGAAGTGGGGGACCCAAAACTGAGCACAGGATTCGAGGTGTGGCCTCACCAGTGCCGAGTACATGGGGATGACCACTGCCCTGGTCCTGCTGGCCACACTATTGCTGGTACAGGCCAGGATGCCATTGGCTTTCTCGGTCACCTGGGCACACTGCTGGCTCGTGTTCAGACACTCATGTTGACCAGCACCCACAGGTCATTTTCTGCCAGGCAGCTTTTCAGCCACTCTTCCCCCAGTCTGTAGCACTCCCTGGGGTTTTTGTGACCCAAGTGCAGGACCCACCACTTGGTCTTGTTGAACCTCATACAAGCAGCCTTGCCCATCAATTCAGCCTGTCCAGATCCCTCTGCAGAGCCTTCCTGCCCTCCAGTTAATCAACATTCCTGCCCAACTTGGCATTGTCTGCAAACTGACTGAGGGTGTACTCAATCCTCCCATCCAGATCATCAGTGAAGATATTAAGCACGACTGGCCCAAATACTGTCCCCTGGAGAACACCACTGGTGACGGGTCCCCAGCTGGTTGCAACTCCATTTCACCACCAGTCTCTGGCCCATCCAGACAGTTTTTTACCCAGTGAACAGTGCACCCATCCAAGCCATGCGCAGGCAGCCTTTCCAGGAGACTGCTGTGGGAAACAGAGTCATAGGACTTACTCAAGTCTAGGTAGACAATATCCACAGCACTTCTGTCATCTACAGGCAGGTCACCTTAGTGACATTAATTCAACTGCTTTGTTTATGACATAGTTTTCTTCATCTTCAACTTACTCATCCAAGTACAGACTTCAGGATACTGTTGATACTGCTTATTCCTAGTGCAACAGAAAAAAAAAACCTCAAGGTCTAATACTTTGATATATTTTAAAAATTAAAACTGGAAATATTTAGAGAAAAAAATTTAATGTATTAGTGATATCAGCATGAAAAATGAAGTGCCATTATTGCAATTCTCTTCAGATATAGGACATTTATAGTAGTTGTGTCCAAGCAGTAAATAGCTGACATATTAGTGCATCTAGGCAATTTAAATTACTGCAGTGTGTAAGTAACCAGGAGCACTGACATTTCACATAAATTGAGTGGATTCTCAAGAGTACTATAAATATAAATAGCTACTTAGAACCAGTTTATATAGTAGCTCACTTTTTCTCCTGTTTCACCCTATCCCATATCGAAATTATTTACACCATCATTAATGCTTTCTTTTTTGTTATGTTTTGTACTTCTTTGAAAAGATTAATTTACTTCCACTACAGCAATATACAGTAAAAGGTCTTAGAAATATTGCAAAAAGTGCTCAAAGAGGTGACAGCTGATTGGAAAAGTTAAAATGGAATTTTGCTAGAAATACCAGTTTTGGAAACTTTTATCCATCATATCCCAGCAATCCTTAGTCAGACCTTTGGGGGAAAAAAAAAAGAGAGAGAGAGAAAGTTGTGGCTGAGGTCCCCCTGTACTGCTGTTGTGAAATCTGGAAATCTCAACAGCAGGATGCTGGATTTCTATGGCTGCACTGTTCTAATGATGGTGATAGTCATGTTTCATTCTCCAAGTGCTTTGTCCTTCCATCAAACGTCCAGAAGTTGAGTCCTTCAGGACTGCCCTCCATACTCCACAGAGTAAACACATCCTTTCCAACATCTTATTGCTCTTATTTCCTTTGCGGTGATAACATTCTAGGGAATACAGAACAAATTGCACCTTTTTGGTGACTGTGAAAGATGGTCTCAGAAGTTTCAGAGAAGCTTGTGGGAAGACCCATGAAGTGGTGCTCTGGTTAAGGGAAATCACCTCATTCACAGAATAGCTGAAAGTTGGAAGGGAGCTCTGGAGGTTATCGTGGTAATTAGAATGATGATGACAACAGGAAAAAGCTCAAAGCAAGGTTAGTCAGGGTAAGTTGCCCAAGACCATGTCCAGTTGGATTTAGAATATGCTTGCAGAGATTTGTTTATAGAAGGGTTACAAATAAAAGACATCTCTCTAATTTAATACAGTCACCTCACCAATCTTTTCAATAAGAAAATATCAGTTTCTGTGCTTTTGTAACATATACTAACACCAAATTCATGCAATAGGCAGTAGGTTTCATGTGGAGTTTTAGATTTTCATCCCTTGCTTACATCAAAGGCAACAACATTCTTATGCAACTGAAGGATGTATCCTGGCTTCAATTCTCACTGACGATGTATGAAAGATAAGACAGCCTTTTTGCCTTATTTGTCAAGACATGAGAGCATTAAGTACTGGATTTAACATTGAATTGGGGCATTTTACTGAAAGGAAACAATTCTGTGTTGGTAATTTCATTAATGAGAGCTGTGTGTTTAAGATCAAGGCCTGGAATATTTCGTCTTGCTGTCCAGAGCATGACAAACACCAAACCCCTCAAAAACTTATTATACATAAGACCCATTCATAAACATGCAATTTACAGAGACTAGTTGTCCGAGGGCATTGATTTTGAGTTTACAGAACAATTACTTTGTAAATTATAACCGATATAAATTCTGCTTAGGCATGAAAGGATTAAGTGAACACCCACTAGATGGTGTTCAATTACAGCATGGGGTGACTGGGCTAGTTACAGTTCTAGCTCCTATTCGCCCTTGCTTTGCAGCAGACTTTTCTTGAAGAAACAACCAGGGGGACAAAAAGGGGATGAAATCATTCTCTTAACTAGAAATTTGGAAATGCTTTAGTAAATTATTTACCATCGGTGTCGAATGTAAGTGAAACTGCTAAAACATATGACAGATATAACAAAAGAAAGTACACAAGGTTGTTTTGGATCCGCTTGCTATTAGTCCATAGTTTTACTCCAAAATCTTGTATTTTTGCAATTGATGAAATTATCCATCTGTTCTTCACCCTCTCAAACCCTGCTGACATCATCCATTGAAAGAAAAGGGTTAATAAGCAATCACCAAAGGAAAAATATCCATTTTGCAATTAGTTTTATTAAAAGGATGAACTGAATTACTGGATGTCTAGTCCAGCAGAACCTAATTCATCACTTTCTTTTTCAGCAGAATCTTAATAATCACAACTAATTTCTATCAGAGATAGTGAACCTGCACAAGAAAGTAAAGAAAAAAACCCCAAAATAATAAAAGTCCTATTTTAAGGGAAGAGACTTTTGGCATAGGTGCAGTATTGCAGCACTTTACTTCAGATATTTTAGATTCCTGGAGATTACAAGGATGACTAGTAATAAAGGGAATTGCTATTCAGAGTTGAATTAAGCTAACACTGTCATGTCAGAATTTCCGGAAGGAACTTTTTCCCTTTATAAGGCTGTGAAATGCAACCTTACATGAAAATTTTAGGAAGGCCATTTTAATGCAGATGACACCCGAGTGATGACATTACTTTTTCCAATTGTCATCGTGAGAAGATAAGGATATTCTAATAACTATGTTTGGGAATTTTCCTACAGAAGACTCTGTCTACTGCTTTAGGCAATTACTGATCCTGCACAGCCGTACTTAATTATTTCCGTAACTCTCCAGGTTCAAGCATTACTGCAATCTCTAGTTTTTCATTCCTTCTTCCCTCTCTTTTAATCAGAGTGCCTTTCAGTGGCTGACTTGCTTTCCTTCAGTTGATGGTCCACGTCATTCTCACTTTTATCTTTAAATTAGCCAGGAGTTTCTTTCCACTTGTAAGATTAGCTCATTCTGTTATTAGCACATACAGAAGCTCTGAACAAACCAGTAACAGCCCCTGCTGAGTCTGACTTGTTTATACATCATTAACATCTGCCACCTAGCAATTAACAGATGTTTGGGAAGTTTTCCTACAGCAGGGGCTCCAAGGGTACGTAAATGATAACAGAATGCTCCTGTTTTTCAAGCTAAGAAAGGTTTAACCTATTTTTGCCACACAAAAAGCTTAATGAAGAGATCTAGTTTTGGTTAATTTCTCAGAACAGCAGAATGAAGACAGTTACACTAAACCAGTTTGAAACACTGTCTTTATTCTTTAAATAAGGTGGTAATGGGAAGAGGAGCAGGGTCATGAAAAGTCCGAGAACTCCCTTAAAACTGGAAAGAACTAAAGTAAAGAGAAGTGACGGAAGAGCTTAAAATCAGATGTTAATCATGCCTTATTGCAATGGCCAAAAGAGTTTGGTTTATTTGTAACTTAGAGAAAAATTAATGCTGCTAATACTACATTTAAAAATAAATTACTGACATGATGTCCATCAGCCTTCCATAGTAGTAGAAAAGAAAGTCTTATGCACCAACTAGAACTCCTCCTCTACTCTAAGGAGTGACCTTTAGAGACTGAATAAGAGAAGAAAAGATAAGCCATCGCTTGACCCTTTGACTTCAAACTCCTCACATAATAAAGAAAAAAAAATCTGGCAGAAAGAAAAAAAAACACCTAGACAAAAAAGATCAAGAGTTACTTTGAAAAAAAAAAGTTATTCTTTTCTAGAATTGTCTTATTTACTCAGAAAAAAACCTTTCTTCCCTGAATTCAAATAATCTGATGAAACAAACATAAGGGAGACATTTGGCTTTACCCTGGCTTTTATTTTACATTCAGATTTTCTGAAGAATTCTGATCTTTTTAAGCACCACAGGAAACTCTGTAATAGGTCAAGACAGAAATAGAATTGAAATATTTATTCAGGAAATATAATGAAGAAGGCAATCTGAATGCAGAAATACACTTTACATCAAAATTCCCAGTAATGTCTTATCTAACTTATAGCAGCCTTCAGTTATACTGTGCTTCTGTGTCCACTACCTCCAATTATCCTTGCATTGTCTACTTCCTGCCATCCTCTGCCTCTCTGACAAAAATAGCTGCTCCTCCAAGAGCAAAACCCAATTTTTCCTGTTCCCCTGCAAAGGTGTACATTACCTGGGGGCATCAACCCCTTCATTGTACATAATCTTGTAAAAGGACATTCTTTGCCAGACCTCTCTTTTTCTGTTTTAATCACAATACTGTGATTATGTAAAAAATTTCCTCACCTAAGAGCACAGAAAATAATTTACCACAGTACCCTGAGCCTGGCAGACACATGGAGACGCAAATGAGGACCAAGGCACCCATGGCGCTGGAAACTGTTCTGCACGTAGTGAACTGTGAGTGGGGTACAGGCTACACGCGTCTCAGCATTTTGCTCTAGTGAGCACTGCTTTGTACCATTTTGCTCCCTGACTGAAGCTGCAGTTTGACATTCAGATGTTTCAGTGACAGTATTAATTTCAGAAGTTCCTCACTTCAATCCTTGTTCTATCCCTCGGACACAGTGATTGCTGGCGGATTGTGCTGTAAGCCAGGGAACGATGCTGGCTTTACAAAGAGAAATCAGACTGAGAAAAACACGGCATAAAGATACCTCCATGAAGCCATGGAATGGATGGCCTCACGCAGCCAGAGGAGTTAAAAATAAACTCAGGTTTGCTTAACTTAACAAGAGCAGTGCTGAGTAGTAAATTAGTTATCTATAATGCATCATGGGACTAAGGTTCCAAAAAAAAAAATCACACTATTTTAGGTAATGGGAAATGTTAGCACAGGAGCAAGAGGGTTTAAAGAGACAGCAACTAATTTTAGGTTTGATGTCAGAAGAGTTTTTAAGCAACAGAGGAGATGTTGTGTCACCATTTTCCAATATAAGCAGCGGTTAAAAATGATTTTAAATTGAGTATGAAAAAATGTGTAAGAGTTCTATATTTTAAGTTTGCAAACTGCTAAAATAGGAGCTGATTTTTTAGAATATATGTGATAAATTTTGACACGCTTAGCTGCGAAATGCTGAAGACAAGTGCTAAGCCATGTAGTATCTCCCTAACAGAGGATACAAATCCATAAAAATACATTACAAGATACTACATGCTAACTTAGGTGAGCTGTGGCAATAAATACGAGTGTTCTTACAGTGGTATGACTAAGCAGTTATGCTCTTTCCTCCTTACAGCAATACGGGACCTAAGCAATAGCAACTGTCCCATGGAAATGAAAATTTATTTTAGCTGCAGAGGAAAGAGATTGAAATGAAACGTAAAATCAGATGTTAAGCAGGCTTTTTACAATTCTCAAAGTTGGTGCAAATGAAAATCAAACAAGAGACAGCTTTCTTCTAGTAAAAGTGTACAGTCATTTATGTTGCCCACTGTACTTTTAAAATGACCATATTGGTTTAAAAGCCCCTCTTACTTTTTCAGCGGCAGAGACTGCCTTTACCACCATACACATCACAAAAAACGTTTCTCTTTAGCCAATTTGAAGAAAGCCGGAGAAGCAGTTGAACTTTTGAGCATTAGGTTTTATATTTTCTCTCAAGAAACTGACAGGGAAACAGAAGTAAACTCTCCCATTCTCTATCACCAACAAATCCACAGAGAAGAAACAATTGCTATTGTCAGGGTGTGGGTGACACACACACACATGTGCACCCCTTCCCCAGGAGAAATAAAAATGAAACAAAAAAACATTTCGAGAGTAAGAAAAAAAGAGAAAAGTCCTCTGTTTTCTGGAACTGGCATATTCTCTGAGGGGGATAAGTAACTTACTAAGCACTTGCCAATACCAGTGCGGCAGCAAGATTTCACTGTCTCAGTCGTTCCAGTAGTATTAGAGGTATTGGAACAAAGGACACACATTCAAGACTTGGAAAGCAGGCTGGTGCCTGGGAAAATGAGCTGTACCATTCTGAAGACTTCAAACATCAGCTCTTCTGAAAGACAACTGAGATAGACTGAACAACAGCAAAAGGTAGCTGTCTTGGCCAAGTGTTCTATTTAAATTCCATGCAAGAGGCCCATTTAAAAGTTTTTATTAAGCCAGGTAAGATCGCAGCTCTTGGTGAACAAACTCAGTGGACACTGGCATTTTATGTATACTCATCAGCTGAAAAAAGCAGCTAGAAAAACCAAAAATGGCCAAGTAGGATACATTTGGACCTAGTAGCAATGCTAACTACTTTTTTTCTGGTAAGAACCAAGGCAGGACTCATTGGAAAATGTTGTATCTTCTGTTAGCTATGTCTGAAAAACCCTTATACTTTCAGCTTTTTCCAGGTCTGAGAAGAAAGATGTAGCTAGTAGAATGGCCAGGTGCTCAGCAGCTCATTATGGATGGTGGTGCGAGGACCAGAGCTCTCTGATGGATCAGACAACACTGGAAGATTGATTTGATTCCTAAGAGTTGGCTCTCATCTGTGTTCTCCTCTGCAGTAACGAAGCTGGTAAGCCCAAGGGAGGGCACTGCCATATAAGCAGGTGGCTCTAACAAGAGGAACCTGTGTGTTTTACACATGGAAAAAAGTCTTTGAACTCGGTGTTCGCTTTTGTTTCACAGCAAATGAGAAAGGCTACTGAGCACAATCTGTGCTATAACCTGCTGCAGGTGCAAGGCTGGGCAGTGAAAAACAGAGCGTAACCTGGCTAGTTTCTCCCTTAGGGAATCGATGCCAGTGTTTTCCAAACAGGGAGCAATGGAACTTCTCAAAGGTGCTACTGGAGACCCCAGCTGTTTGGCAAGTAAGGACAGCTCCTTTCACCTACCAAAGCAGGCTGCACACCTTGTCTGCTGCTATTGCCTAGAAGGAAAGTGATTGATACTCCATGGTTCTACCTTAGACATTTTCTAAAAACTCATAACGTAACATTTCTTATGCAAACAAGCAGGGGAAAAAATAGCCTGTATCAAGAGTACTAAAAAAAGGATAAATCATATGACTGATATAATAGAAAATCAGCATTGGCCTAAGGAAAAGCACAGAACTGTCAGTACCAAAAAAGTTACAAAAAACTGGAAATGTGAGGCTAGAATGCATGCTAGATTCTGGCAGGAACCTGACCTCCACTCCTGGACCTGCTATCATCCACCAAGGGTCTGCCAGATCCTCATCAGTTCTTAAATATCTGAATACAAACCAAGGAATTCTAAAAACAGATTGTACTTCTTAGGTACAAACCAATACCTGTCTGTTTTAAGGACATATGTTGCAAGAAATTAAGATACACAAGAGTGAAAAAAATCCACTGAGTCTGATTTTCATGCTGCATCTGTTAAGACTTTATTGTCAGCTAAGCAGGATGTTTCAGAACTGATTTAGTTCCACTGAATTTATTAAAAAAATAATATTGAAATAATCTGTCAAAAAGTATTCAGAACCCATGGCAGAACAAATCCCAGAGATATTTTCTGTGGTATTCTGACAGTATGTTATAAAAGTAGTTGAAGCAGTTTGTAGTGTTCTACAAAAATAGAAAATATCTTTACAAATAGGAAAAGTATTCAAAGACCAAGAGTGATTGTATGAGGTCTTAAAATTTGCCCGTATATATAAAAAAGTGACTTCTCTGTTAGGTATTTTAAATATCATCGTTGCATGTCACAAAATTGGAATACTTGACTAAAGCAGAAACTGTTGCAAGACTTCTGAAATTCTGAGGCAGACGATGTTTATACAACAAGCAGACTCCTGTTATTAATAACCAGATCTTTCCATTACTTGCACTACAAGTATTCTGTATGCTCACAATGTATTTTCATTCGTTTCAAGGAATCTGTTTTCCATTCAGATGCCATTAAATAACCAATAACTTTCACACTTTAAATAACTAAATCCTTCAAGATGTGCATTGAGACCACTTGCCTCTTGCTCTCAATTCTGCTGAAGCCTGATCTGTTTTACTATTAGTCCTATTTTTGGGGCGAGTGTTTTAAAAATTGCTTTCATTCACTGAGAAGGTGTAATATATCTTCTCATTGACAACTGCTCTTCAGAAAGCTAAATAGCTAGTAATGTATTTTTGAAACAGAATATTTTGCCGAAGTTTTTACCTAATCAGTAAGAACCGCAGTCAACTGAGATAACTCTAATTCTGCATCACTCTTCAGCCAGTCAGCAATCCACAAAGGGAAAAATCTGAATCAATCACAACAAAGCCACAAGCTTATTATAACCTTACCATTGCCTCACACAGTCATAACCACAACAATATGAAAGCAATTAATACAACAGCATAATTTTAAGGACCAAGGAATGTATCTCAGTTATTTCAGGTACCTTCAGCACTGCCTCGTAACATGGTTGAAAAGCATGGAAATGGAAGTGGAAAAAAAAAAAGGACATCTTTTCCCTGTGCAATGATATGTTAAAACATTCTTCTTAAGTGATTTTGCTCCATGGTTCCCTTTCCACTGAACACCACTGCTCAATCCTTCCTCCTGCTCTCCCATCTGACCACGTACACCTTTTTGCTGGTGCAGGTGCAGGGGCTACAGTGCTGGAAGGCAGCTCTCACCTAACACCTCTGCTCTCGGGGCAGCTCCTCCGGCAGCTATTTTTCATCTGCTATTTTTCTCAACCTGATAAATTTTTCTGAGAAATGGGAGCAAACAAATAAGTTGGTGCCGTGGCCAGCGGTCAATACACCAAAAAAGCAGCTTGGCCAACAGAGCAGATTTGAATGCTGCAGGGAGGAAAACTCCATTCCCCCTCAGGAGTACCATCTCTGATTCTGTTACGTAGTACCTCGTGATGCAACCACTATGAGAATGCATTGGTGTTAATTTTGATTTCACAAAGCTTATGTCCAGACATAAATATACATTATCAATCAAGATTATAGGAATTTCTGCCATATAAAAAACTGTTTACAGCCAAATTAATTTTTAGATAAAGCAATTCCATGAAGATCATCAGTGTTGCATCACACAGACTAAGTAACTAAGCTACCAGTGTTAACATATTATTGCTGAGGACAAAAGAAGAAACAAAAAAAAAATCTTATTTAGCTTATCTATTTACCAACAATTGGCTGAGGTACAACATTTTATCCACAACATCAATGTTAATGTTGTATTTGGACACTTACGGGAAAATTAAAGGCCAACTGTATACAACATGTTAATTAGAAAACTTTCATAGGGTTGTGGTAGGAATGCTATTTGGATGATGAAGGATAGTTGAAGATGAAAAATTCACAGTATAGAATGGTTACAAGGCAGAAATTTTCAGCAATCAATGTTGATCGTTATTTGTGTCTGCAAAACCCTTAACAGAAACATTTTCCTTCACTCATAACCCTGCTTTAAGAAATGAGTAAACAATGATGACTAAGAAGCTTTGGCTAGAAATGGCTGATTTTGCTTCATTTTCTAAAATTCTGAAGATACTCATATAATGACCTTAAACTATCATGTTGCTTCTTTGGCTTAGCTTTGCTTTACCCTCCATCTAGCACTGGGCAAAGTGTCATGTCATACCCCAGCTTGCAGAGTTCTCTACTGCGTTTGGAGGATTTGTGCAACAGCATACCTGTACTAAAAAGCCACTAAATGCAGAAATAGAGAGAAAACAATTTCTTTGTTAGCACATTAGAAATTTCATAGGATTGAATTCAGTTCCCAGCTGTATCAACGGTTCCCTGTATAATATTTCAATCCTCACTTCCTAAATGAAGTTTCACCACTGAGAGAAGCTGAAATCTTATTCTTTAACTGTGAATCTTAGATTTTAGATCTGATACTGATGCACGGCTCATATCAGTCTGATTAGTTACTGCATAGGAAATTCAGGTCAAAATGAAGACACGGAAATACAGGCATCTGAACTCTCACTAGAGGCAAAAAATTCAAGATCCAGAAATAAAAAGACTGACTCAGCTCATTCTGAAATGCTCATCTACTGACTGGCCCTTCTTGGCTCTCCAAACACCAACCGTACCAGCATTGTCCTTAACTAAGGACAGTGGGGAACTCAATTTTCTAGCCACTGCAGCCTTGAATTGTATCCTTTCCTCAGATTCACTCACAGTCACGACCATGCTGATGCTGCAACAACGTGAAGCCACACACACCACAACTTTGTGCTAACCATGTTTTCAGAGAAAGCTTAACCAACTTGAACAACTTCTCCCAGCAAGCTTGCAACACACTGATACTCACTGACAGCTAGGACTCTGCCATGGAAATACTGCCTCTGGCACCCTGGTGCTATGGAACACAGGAAAATCTGTTTTACTGCAGCTGAATGAGCGAAGATGCTGTGAAACATTAAATCTGGACCGAGTATATACAGAAGGATCAAGACCTTTATTTACCAGGTATCAATTGTAATTAGATGAGCTAACCTGAAGGTTTGTCTTCTACTTGGAAGAGGAATAGAATAAGCTTCTCCAAAATAAAATGAACATAAACACTGTTCAGAGCCAATGCAAAAATCTTCATTTTCTGAAGGACTCTCATAGTCCTTTTCAAAAATTAGTACAGATTTACTTATGTATTCTACAACAGCACATCAGAGACGGTATTTCCATGGAGAAGCTCTAACATGGTATTAGCTGCCTGATCTGCAATATGAGCCCAAGTATGCACAGCTGTTTAAGACATAAGTTTTACATGGAGGGTCTCTCAAAAATACTCCTGCACTGCAATGAAAATTCAGTGTAAGTCAGCTGAGTTTTATCTTTCCCATACCTGTTATCTTAAACATGCTAGAATTTCTGATGCAACGCAGCAAATTCATCATATTCTTACTAGATATTGTGAAGTATTTTTACATCACAGTAAGAACATGAACATCCCACAGATTACCCAGAAGTTGGCTAGTTTTGCAATGGTTTGCCACACATCCCTGTGGTAACATAGCTTTAACACAAGATTACATGGCATACAGCCATGAATCCAAAAATCCCAATGGTGTATGTAGTGTGCACTGCGCTAACTAGTACAAAATGCTGTCGTAGGTGTTTGGTACTGGCACAAATGCTGTGCCACGCTACCACATGTCACTTACTGTTTGCCACTGTTTATAAAGAGGTGGCTGCTTCCTTCCATAAAATAACTAACAGGGATAGAATTAGGCAAATATTTACAAAGTAACTCAGTGTGAAACACTGCCCCTAAAAGCAAGCAAATTTTTTCAGACCGTGCCTTTACTCCTTTATAGAGCTCTTTGCTTTGTCAATATGCAGAACAAAATAAGTCTGTCAGGAAACTGCATTTATCAGCTCATTCTCCTTAGATGGCAGCACTGCAAATATTTTTCTTCATTATCACCCTGTCAGTAAATAACTTTGAAGGTGTGATTTCATCAAGAGGAATGCCAATATTTCACAACTTTTGGCCTACCTTAAAGCAAATGAGAAACCCATGCACCAGGAAACAAATGACCAGAGGTAGTGGACTAAGGTCTATCAAACAGGGTTCAAGATCACTTTGGTTGGATGACAGTTGATATATTTGCAGTACAGTTCATCTGTTTTCTTATCTGGTAAAGGGTTCTATAATAAATCAAAATTTATTGCATGTTTTGCAACCTTGTCAAAAGGCACGCCTAAGATTTTTGCTTCAGTAATAAATTCCACCCAACTGTGTACAGGAATTCACTTGACAATTTGGACATAGCTAAAATATTTTTGTATTTTCTAATGCCAGCACTTCTGTTCTAGCACCAACAACTCATCTGGTTTGCACAACACCATATTTACTTTCTACTAAATTCAATTATATTTAAAAACTAACAGGAGATTTCAAAGTAATCTTCCAGTGACAACCCATGAGCAAAAAACCCCAAGGCTGTTGGCCAAGGACCCCTATTCTCAACCCATAACTGCTTCCCATCCCCCTTTTTGCTTGCCTTTTTCCCTTTTGGGAGTGTTTATCTCTGAATAGGAACAAAGCAACACAATGCTGTGATCAACCTCAGCAATATTTCCTGGTGTACACAACTCGTGAGGCTGGTCATACGTTTCTGCATATTGCCTGTAAAAAAGGCAGCAGAAACAAAACTTTAAAACAGCTCCAAGCTTTATAAACAGCATCCAATTGGCAAACTCCAAGTAAATATTTATGGAGATGAATGGTTACTGTCAAAGTGATTCCAATTTTTCTGAGAGGTTTTTTTTCCTTATTAGCAATTAATCAAAAACAGGTAGAGAATAACCAAATAATTACAGCCTGAAGTTCAGCATTATAAGACTCACCATTTGTATGCAAGATCACATGTTAAAATTGCATCTAGCTATGCAGTAAGTGAATGGCTTTCTAGGATAAGTGGTGGCATGGCTGTTTTCCTCTCTATAGGCACTGTTTGGGGTGAAAGGGAATTATTTTGATTATATAAGCAGAAAGTTTTCAAAAATAATGGCTGCTTTGCTATGAAGTTCACTATCTTAATCTACTCTGCATATACCATGACAGACACTTGAGATAGGTCTGTTTATTATCCTCATATGAAACTCTTCTAAACACAATGAACAAACCACTGTCTTTAAAATATTGCAATTGCCATTTTTCTCTGCTATCAAATTCTGTGTCTGTTTGCAGTTACATGAAAACCTGAAATCTCAAGCAACATGACTTCAAGAAAATTGCTTATCATTGTGTTTACGCTGCTGGCCAAAGAATACACAGCAATGATGTTTAAAAAAATGTTTAGGAGAATTAGACACAAGTGTTAACATTTTTCTATTGATTGGCTATTATGCTATTGCTGTAAGCCTGACCTCAATTTGAAATGCTAAATATGTATTACTGCAAAGACTTTTTCCCTTGTCATTATTTATTAATTTCTGTTTAATGCTGCTTCCTATTCATCTTAGCAAAGCAACTGAAATTAACTTGCCTGCATTACAAATAAATATTACTGCATACCACTTCATTAAAAATCTGCATGTGTGTTATTATAGCTAGAGTAACCAATTAATATGTATGAACTGCTAAGACTGGAAAACACTTATTTCTCTCACCTTGTTTTCAGAGACAACTGTCTGAAACCTACACCTTCAAAACTGAAATCTTTGTATTCACTGTCTTTCAGGTTGGAAAACTCAAAATAATATCCCTTCTAGATTTTTAACTTAATGACTTAAGTTTTGAATGGGAAAGAACTCTAACACCCCTACATTAAAAAAATACAGTAGTTTGAAAATCTTCATCACTTTCAAGGTCATAAAGTCCCTTGAAGGATTTACATTCAGCTTTGTGTAATATTAGAAGCTGTGTGTCAGCAGTGAATCCACGTATCCTTATCACCTATAGATTTTTGGCAGGAAAACTTCTTTTAATACAGATACCTGTGTCCTATTCTTTGACCATTTGCAGCTCAGTAAACTCTCTTCTGCCCCAGGTTTTTCACAGGCTTGAATCAAAGTGCATTCGGTCTCCTTCTTCCTCCCTGTCTCTCAAGCCTTTCCACAGTACCTCGAATCTCCTTCTGTATTTCCTGTTCGATACCCCCATGTCACTATGACATTTGCTGGTAGGTGGGCAGAGCATCCCAGGGTATGAATGGCTCCTGCTAGACAACTTGCTCTCCTGCTCAGTATGTGTAGATTGCAGCAAACGATTACTAAAGCTGAGATTTCTCCCTCTTTGCCTCAGCAAATGCACCAACAGAGTATTTGTCCTCTAAATGACAATTATGTCTGGAATTTGGAGAACTGAACCTTTCTAAAGCAAAAAAAAAAACGAAAAACCAAAAAAAACACAAACTCCTGGAAAAATTGTAAAATCCAAATTTTAAGAGAAAAAAAAACCATATAAAATTTAAAAAAATTACTGTAACATGGAAATAACAGAAGATGATACAAAGACAAACGAAACTCAAAGAATGGGGCAGACCTAATGAGGACAGAAAAGCAGGAGTAAAGGAGGATAACAACCTATGCACTTTTTACTTGTGTGCTGTTCCTACCAGAAAGCATGCTTTTAAGAGTAATTCTTTAAAAATAGGCATGCAATTTTGATTTGTTCTTAATTAGGCCTTCTATAAACCAAAGGAGATTTGAAACAAAAAACCTAAGACTGAACTCAGTGCTTTATTACCCTCATTCAATTCACTCCCATCACTGTCTCTTCCAAGAAAAAAGGTCACAGAGTACTTACTGGTGAAGTGGATAGACATATAACAGGGCCAGTAATGGTATACACTCATTCTATTTTCTGTGGCACATTAGTAATGGAGGAACTACCTACAGATCAGACATGTGAATTATGCAGAGATGTCATCATCAAGTCACCAGATTTCTAAATCGTCAGCCTCACTTTGCTTGTGTAAAGGGTAGTGGTGTTTGTGAGAATCCATATAGGCAACATTTATAAATTGGCTTCTGCTGATTTAGGTAAGATAAAGCATCTTATCCCAGTGATTTGCAAATTACATCTTCAAGGGGACCTGCAAGTTTCCTTTCCTTTGCAAACACAATGACGAGAAAACAACTTACGTTCAACTTGATCAAACATTACTGAGAACAAGAAATCTCTTGGTGTCATGTAATATTCTCCTTCATATTCCAATGATGCAAAATGCATGAAGCGGTGCTTTCGAAGAGACAGTCTCTCATCCATTTCTGCATGAATGACATCTTCCTTCTGAAAAAGAAAAAAAAAACAACCAAAAACATGCAGAAAGATTATTGCACTTGTAGACCAAAGCTGAAAATAGAAATAATCCCATACCCAATCTTGATTAACCTCAATATTTTGTGGGTAGCCACAACAAGAGACTACCAGGAACTAAAGCTTTTATGGCAGTCTTAAAGAATGACAAGCTTACATGATATACAAAGTACTTTTTGGCTTCATTGAGAGCATGCTTTAATAACACAGGTGAGCTAAATTAATGGCTTGCTGTCACCAAAGGCTCCACCTGCTTTCTAATCCCCTGGTCTTGGCTATGTGGTCCTGCTCCTCCTTGTTTCCCAGCTGTACTACATGCTGGACTCTTGCTGAGCCAAATTTAGCTCAATAACTAAAAAACTAGACCCACCAAACAGCAAATAGTTTTTTTTCCAGGTTAGTGACTGGCTCAGCAAAGGCTGAAATGTGCTCTGCATCCCTGCAGATGACCCACTTCTGAAGTTAATTCTCAAGTTGTAGAGCAACTCCTAAGATGGGAGAATAACGATGTTATAGTTTAAGTATGGATCTGTTTTTGAGAGAAGTCAGAAAAATGGGAAAAGCAATGAAAACACCAACAAAAGAGTCAGAGATCATAACACCAAACCCAAATACTCAACTAGTCAAGCAAACAAAAATCTTCCAACGTCACCTTCCCCCCTTAAATATTGAGAGACTCAGGATCAAAATCACACAAGTTGACAGCACTCCGACGAGTAGTAACAGGCAGCAAGAGAGGACACGGGCACAGAGAAGCAGATGTTTACATTTTAGGATTTCAGAGATGGTAAGCCAACAGGAAAAGGAGAACCTCTAAAATTCAGAACACACACTGCATGTATTTGAACATGAACCTCTCTAAAGGCTTCAATTTGCCATTTAATTCCACGCCTGGCAGCTCTGTGTTAGCATTAAGGACTTGTTAAAATACTTCATTGCATGATAGGACACAAGCACCTTGTTATAGTTAATTTTAGTTTCCCCTTGTAGCATGTTTGCTTCACTCAAACCTCGTGTTTCAATGAAGGGGGGAAGGAACCAACAAGTAAAAAATCCAAATACTCATAATTTAGATTTAAAATAGTCATATTCTGATATACAAGGAAAATGAGGGCTACTTCTAAGTATCTGAAGCCAAGATTTGTTTTGGTTTAGATAGAACCATATCGTACCAATACCACTCTTTAAGTTTCTCACACAGTAAGGAGCTTCATCATGGCCTAGAACACAGGTGCACTGCTGTTGTTCGGATCTGTGTGTTCTGGAAAACACCACTTAAAAATAAGTCTAATGCAGCAGGAACTTCAGATTTTTTCTTTTAAAAACTTTAGGGGACAAGTGACTCTGTAATTGCTTACTTAACAAGACTTAACAAATGCTGCAGATATCAAATGAATAGTTCATAGCTGCTGGGTATTAACATGCAGCATTCTTAATAAAATCATCTCCTTCTTATAGCAATTTTTATAAGCAATTTTTGCCTGACGGCAAATTTTAAAAAGATGGAAAATTGCTTTACAGTTGTCCTTTAACTAAAATTATGGAATAAAAGCAATCTTTCTGCACAAATACAAAATAAAAAAGTTTAGCCAAGAAATAAAAAGCTAATCCTACAACATCTTCAAACCAACTGGATTTTCAAGTTTCTTAAGCGTTGCAGTATTTGTCTCTGTCTAAAGCTAAGCTTGTTATTGATATCAAAGCACTGAATTTCAGCAATGTGCAATTTTAACTGAAATCGACAGGTACAAATTCACCTATTAACTCTGAAGAGTGCCTTGTATTTGAAAAAGAATGTACTCTCATCAGAATTACAGTAACGTGTGTCTGTGGATTCATCAAACCACTTATTTTTTTGAAACTAGCATCCCTGATTTGCAAAAACAGCCTTGGACGACTTATGAAAGTCAGCTTCAAATATCAGCACAAATGAGATAAGGAAACCATACAGGATGAAATGCATCAGCTGTGCCATCTCCTACTTCGTTTCCAAAGCTCTTGCAAAATTGCTGACATCCTGTCACTGTATGGGAAACTCGGCATCTGCAAAGAGCATTCTGACCCCTCTGGACATGAGCACAAGCTCAGGCAGAGCAGCTGCAGGCTCTTTTAAAAGCTGTATCCCTCCCTCTCCTTCGCTGCTGTTTTCTTCACTGATACATACGTCTCCAAGTCTTCAGCAAGCAGGGAGGCCAAAGACAAGGACCCACCAAAGACAGCTGGGAAAGGATGGAAATACATAGGAAGAAGTAGAGAGTTCTAAATTCTTGAAAAAAGATTAGAAGCATAACTGCCATTTGTTCTGTGAAGAGATAAATGAGTGAATAACTATTCTAATCACTATTCCAAACGCCTAAACAAAGATTAAATAAAAATTACATTTTGAAGAAAAGGCTGATTCAATCACATAAAATTAGATTGATCTTCTTTTGAAGTACCAATCTAAAGTGTGCATAGGGGAGCAAGCCCTCTCAACAATTCAGCATCCTTCCCACTTCAAATAAATCCTGACTAATTTCCAAGTACTTTTTCCTGAGTCATCCAAAGAGTCCTTCAGATGAAAGACTTGACATTCCTGACATTTCTAAAAACACTGTCAAAGCTCATTTTGCTCATAAAAATGCATGTAACGGGCAAAAAGCAGAGTTTTCCTCCCTAATTCTATTCCACAAAATGAATTTCAAGCAAAGACAAGTATACTGTAGGAAATAATTATGTATTTAAGGCTGAACTTCAGATATTAAGGTATCTGTAATCTAACACCTCAGCAGTTTCCAACAGTGCAAAGTCCAAGCAAGCTGGATACAAAAATTCAAATTTCAGAGAGGCAATGAGTGAGAAGAATCTATTAATATTGCTCCGACAAGATTCTTGTAAGCATAATTTAAAATAACTCTTGAGATTGACTTGGGCCTATTTCTGTCTTTAACAGTGCCATATAAGAAGAAATCAAACCACAAAGAGCTATGTGGCATTAAGGCATGGGCTAAAATTCCATTCTTAACTTGTTCTGTTGTGTGTGGGTCCAGCTGGGGCTTCAAATGCTCGGTGTTCCCACATATTCCACAGCATTCCCACAACCACATGAGTCGAGAATGAAATTTTAGCTTTAACTAGGAATTTACTTGCTTTTGTGGTTTTACACCAGGCCTCCAATGCCAATTTCAGAGTGTCCACGGTAAAGTTACGATAGTTGATGGTAAATCAGAACTGAAGGACATAAAAAGGGTTCTAGAAGGACACAAGTGTTTTGCTCTGCAGTCGACATGGCAAGGAATCAGTGGCTGACCAGCCGCTGGCATCTACAAGCATTACCAAGGACTGTGGTTTCCTTCTTGGCTTCCTGCACTGAGAAATGCCTAAGGGCAACAACATTACTTCATACAACTAATTTTCAGGTTGATATAATCAATCTGTTTATCAGTCTCTTAATTTAAAATGCTGTTAAAGAACTCATGGTGTTCCATCTTCAGCTTTGACTTTTTTGGCATGGAAAATAGCAAGCTTAAGTCAAATACAACCCTTATGTTTACTGTATCTTTGAACTTTTTTTAAATAATACATGTAATAAAAATGAAACATTATAAAAATAAAACAGTGATAACCCTTACCTGTGTTTTTAGTTAAGCTGCTGATCACTATGATGTGATTTTCTGTAACACTAATTCTGCATCCATCTAAGTTCTTGTGTACAAACTCAAATATTTACTGATTATTAGTCAGAAATTATTTTAATAGCATATACACTTACTGTCATTTGAATTTAAAATTATGCCTTCCCCTTTCATTCAGTTTACTTTTTCTCCCTTTGCATAGAATTTAGTGTTTTGATGCCCCTGTGCCTTTCATGCTTTCTGTCTTAATTGTTTCTGCTTTTAAAATAGAATATCCTTTGCAGTTAATTTTTTCCAACATAATTTTTCTTTCTTCACTCTACTCTCTTATATATAATACACTTATTTTGCCTCTTTGTATCCTTTCTTCCATCATCTATACACCTTCTTCACTTTCCCTTTCCTTTGGATAAAATTAAAATTTAGCTATTTTAATTTTTTTTCCTTTGTCTGAAAAGAGGATCAATGCGTTTTTATTCTCATTCTTTAATCTGGAAGAATTAACTTTTAACACTCATTTTACCTGCTACAAGAATAACTAAACCAATGTGTGGGATGTAATTAAAATCCAGTTGGTGCCAGCAGGCTCTCTGGGAGCCTTAGGCTTGGATCATTAATTCACACTAGATCTACAGAAGGATTTAGCAACTCTGTATCGAATTTCTGTAAGACCGATGAAAGCTTTGCAGTTAACTAGTGTCATTATTGTATCTCAATTTTAACTCAGTTCAATTTGAAATGAACAAAATACAAGAAAATAAAAGAACCTCCAACCCTGCTGCACATGTTAACACACCCAGCACACATGGCGAATGTACAGAGGATAATGCTTGGAGCTCAAGGTTTGAAAGTTTCATAAGATGCAAGAATTGATAGGTGAAAAAGACTTTTGACAAGAAATCCACTTGACAGCAATATGTGATTTACAAAAAACTCAAGTTCGTAACACTTAAGAAAGCTTGTGTAAGTATGTGTGAAAGTAGTTTGTGCTTTCACAATAAAGAATGTGAGCCTTGTATTTTGCCCAGCCATGATCAAATGCACCAGTTACCAAAAGAAACATCATGTTAAAGACATAAAATCAGAACCAAAATGTTCTCATGAAGTGAATTAATCTGTATTATTTTTTCCAATGTTATATTTTCTGACCTTGCAGACCAAACTGCTAGCCCGGACATAAAGTAAGCCAGGAAAAAAAAGCACTGACCTTACACAAAGAAATCATTTATCTGGAAATACGTTCTAAGTATTTGAATGAACATTCAGCAATACGAAGCGAAATAAACAACTACGTTACTGAAAGCTCTAATAGTCTTGAAATCCCTGAATACAAAAAGGGTAAAAGATTAAATACCTTCTCAGGAGATACTTCTGAGACAGAGAAGAGACTGCTAAAATAAGCACAAGTAGAGAATGAGAATGCAAAAGTCTTATATCTGGCTGCTCTTAACACTGCTGAATATAAACACTCAAAAATTAGATGAAGCCCTTTCTATGCACTAACAGGTGCCACTCCCCTTGTTTCTTTCAAATAGCTGCTCAGTCAGTTCTGCTGTGCTGGTACCAATTAGTGACGGTTATGTTTGAAACAGCAGCTGAACGGTTTATTTGCATCTAAACCCCTGACATTTTTGGTTTTAATTTTTCGCTCCCACTCTTTGTATTTCACTGAGTTCAGACTAAACTGTGCACACAGAGCAGATCTTCTACTGTTATGAGTACCCTTACAAATGGAGAATTAACTCAAACGTGAGGATAATAGAGAAAACGGTCCCAGTTTATAAGTGTTTTTAATTTCAGCATTTAATTCTAGAAATGTCAGCCTTAGCGGAGCTTGTTTTTAAACATAAGCTTAAAATAAATTAGAAAATTAACACATTTCCCCTAACAGAATATATAACAAAGGCAGATAAGGTGCCCAAGCTCTAATAAGCCAGGGAACCAGTTAATTTAACAGACCATACATTTTCACCTCTACCTGTAAGTTATCACACCGCCCTACTTACACATTTCCCTACTGAGGCTGACACACCACTCGAACACACTGGTGCAGAAGTACTAAATACATACAGAGCAGCAGGGGGATCACACTGATGCCTCACAGGCAACACAACCCATAAACGTGTTTGTACAGCTTTCTGGGAAAGCTCATCACACTGCTATTGTATTTGACAGTCAGTGGACTTAAGTGAAAAACGTGTTATACCTACTTCTCACTGATCTTTTTCAGTCAATCACTGCACATTAAAGTCAAAATGTGAAGGGACAAATACTTTATCTCTAAAGGTAAGAGGAGATGGATATTTTTGAAAGATACTATGTGCAAACATGTAAACAATACATAGTGCTTAACTATTTGCCTCTAAAATAATAGAATTATAGAACGGATTGGGTTGGAAGGGACCTTAAACATCATCTAGTTTCAACCCCTTTGCCAACTAGACCAGGTTGCTCAAAGCCCCATCCAACCTGGCCTTGAACACCTTCAGGGATGGGGCATCCACAACTTACAGGCAACGTGTGCCAGTGTCTCACCACCCTATAGTAAAGAGCTTCTTCCCACTATCTAATCTTAACCTGCCCTCTTTCACACTGAAACCATTACTCCTTGTCACATGCCCCCCTAAAAAGTCCCTCTCCAGCTTTCGTGTAGCCCCTCCCTAGGTACTGGAAGGCTGCTTCATAGGAGAGGTACTCCAGGCCTCTGATCATCTTTGTGGCTCTCCACTGGAGTCATTCCAGCAGGTCCATGTACACTGGAAGTCCCAGAGCTGGATGCAGTACTTCAGGAAGGGTCTCATGAGGGAGAAGTAGAGGGACAGAAATCACTTCCCTCCACCTGCTGGTCAAGCTTGTTTTGAAATGCCATAATGTCCTTATTTTATCTCCCCCTTCTCAGTTCAAATGATGTATGGAGTGTTTCTCAGCACACATTCTCAGGATGAGCTATGAAAGGCTCTAAGCCATCTGATTTTGTTTACCCTGAGCTTGCAGATATTTAGGATTTTCAACTTAATAGAAGTCTACCTTCTAAGTGTGCTTGTGCTGTAGAAGGAAACCACGTGCCCTTTCAAATAACTTCTCACTTTGAGTAATGCAGATAGTAGCTCTACTTCATCTGTCCTGAACTGCCTCAAGAGATAATCCATTTATTACACAAGGTTCGGTTTTAACTGCACGCCCTTCAAAACGGGACTGTATTTGCCTGAGTTTGAGAAGCGCAACTTCAAACTGTGGGAAGTTTTGCAGTCCAACTTGCGCCAACTACACGGTGCCCCATATTTACCTGATGTTTTATAGCTTTAAAAGGTTTATACTGTCATAGTGCTTGGCCCTGTAACAACTGTACAGACAGAAAAAAAAGTTAATGGTTTTAATAGTAGGTGATTGAATGCTGGACCAGTTTTTTTGCTGAACAAGAACGCAAATTAATTCTAGACACATTGCTTATACTGAAGAATTTAAAGGAGAAAATAAACTGTTTAATGATAGACATTGGAGACTGACTTAAGCAGAAGAATGTAAGGGAATGCATGTTCCAAACTGAGACTGGGAGAAGATGGCAAAAAGGGGAAGTGACTTTCCAATAGGATAAATAAGCTGTACAGACTCAAAAGAAATTTAAAGTGATGAAATGCTGAGGATAAGGGAGCAGTATGAAAGAGAGTCAAACCACCCAAAGTGGTTTAAGTTTTGAAGATTTCCTTTTTTTTGTAATTAAACAGATAGATTGTGTTAGCATTTAATGGTTGTGCATATTTAAATTGATCCATGTCCATGCATGAATAAAAGATATTAGAAGAAAGAAGATGGTTAATCTAAGTTATTTAAGGGCTGAGCAAGAAATGGTAAATACAATGGAATGGGAATTAAGATAGGACGGAGTTTAGTGATAACTGGAGGAGAAAAGCAAAACAAAACAAAAAACCCAAACCAAGGAAAAACCCCCACACCAGAAATATATAATAGATATATCTATTATATATAAATATACCAAAATTTCTCTCACAAGCTTTTTAAAACACCTACAAAGTGCCTCTGTCAATGATTACATACAATTTCAATAGTTTCGTACACCGTACGTTTGCAACGATGTACCAAAAGCATTCCTGAAAAGCCATTACTCCAGCATGATATTTTACATCATGAATGTATCATGTGCTTCAGGGGAAACAATGCGAAACCAACTGCCTCTCTGGCATCAGAGAACACTGTCGCTTCCATGAGTCTGAAACAAGGTTTCAGAATACCAATCTTGTTTAAGCACTGTTCTTAACATGTTTGCACATCCAAACGTTTTAAACAGCGGCTGAAGGCACGGTGCTATCCACAAGAGGAGATGTAGAAGAGCCTTAGATTGCTTTACCTGAAACACTGTGAGCCAATGTAATTGTGCAGGTTTTCTAAGCTTTTCTCCAGCCCTTTTATAGCAAAATTTTCTAAGATAAAGACACATACAAATTGGGAAAGAAAAGAAAAAAAAAAGACATATGTTCCAGGTTCTTTTGCATAAGCAAACGAATTGGAAACAAAAGAAATACTTGACTGAATGTCAAGGTATACTTTTTACTCTACAAAAAGTCTATCAGATTTTAATCCCCATTATTCGCTAGTTACACCAAGATATTTTCTCAGTTCTCAGAGAGCCTGGTACTTAAAAAGGTGCCATAAATGAAGGGGAGTTAACTGATTAGGTTGCCATAGAAAAGACTACCACCACCAAACCTCCCAAAGCATTCAATAGCATCTGGGAAGTGTGAAATTCTTCACTTTATTTCAGTGAACTAACACTATTAGATAAAACTTTCACAGTAGCAAATTAATCAGAGAGTAACAACAGATAAAGGAAAGAAAATAGAAAATCTTTACAGCTTCCCTTTATTTTTTTTTTTGATTTATTAAATGCTTTGTCACACAGATGAAAAATGGCTAACAAGTTAAGCTCTTTAGAAGAGCGGTCAGAGCTATGCTCAGAGGATTTAGCAGGTCCCAGGAGGTACCGAAACAAATATCCATATGTCCTGTAAGATTAATACAACAATAACAACAAAGTCATTGCAACCACAAGAAATGTTTATACTGTAATTAGGTTGTAAAATTATATTTATTTCTCCATAAAGCTGCTGACTTCCCTTCTAAACAAATGATTTGTTTTCTGTAGGAGTCACTGATCTTGTCACAATGTGATGTGTAAAACCTGAATGTCTTAGAACACACTATATTTTTCAATGACCAGGCGTATTTTTTCATAGACTTGCTTATTTTTTTAAACTTTCTACCTAGGTAGAATTTTTCTTCTAAAGCATTTCCATTTAACGCAGAAATTACATGGAAAGACGGGATGAAAAGGGATAGCTAAAACAGTCCTGGTGTGCCACTTGTTCAGAAAAGCAGAAACCACAGTGAAAGTTTTATCTAAACGCTGATATTCCCATTTATTAATTAAAAATTTTCATCAACATTAGGTTCTAAAAATTCATAGTTCAAAATATTTGAAGCAAGAATACAGAAATCTAGAAATTCCCTTATTCAAATGAACATATTTCCTTTGAAATAAGCACACCTTATTTAATCAAAGATTTGTGTAATATTTGAAGTTTTCAGTAGATTGCAAAATGCATCATACAGAAAACTAGCAAGAGTAATCTTAAAGTTCCAGCACATTCTTGTGTACATCAGAACATTTAAAATCAGTTTTTGACAGCCTCTAACAGAAAAACCACAGAAAACTGAACAGATGAGACAAAGGTAAGGGCACCAGCAGAAGGTAACAGAAGCTTGAATTCATTAAATTTATACACACGCTGTATTTGCATCTCTAAACTGGAAGTCAAGGAGATGAGTATTCAGAATATTAGATTTACATCAAAGAAATCCAAAAGATCCCTCTTCCATTCAATATGTTAAGTACAAGTTATCCTTAAAGTTGAAATCAGTATGAAACTCAGTGAATAAAGTAACACTGACAAATATTTATTTTAATTGAAGCCATTAGAGAGTGTAAAACCACTGTATTCCTGATTACAGCAGTTGTAATGGCCTTTCATTTTTTACCGGTGTTTATGAATTCCATTCTCTAATTTTGAACTTTTCTTCTACAATGAAAGTTCAAGTATGTTTTCTCAGTCCTCCCTTCACAGCCCATCACTGCTGCACCTTCAGTGCGACTGCAAGGTCACAACACAGCGCTACAATTTGCTTCTCTTCAGCGCCAGAATGTAGGAAAACCCCGTACCTGGTAGATCATCCACTTCTCTGTGCTACATTCCTCTGTACCAGAGATAAAGTTGTTTTCAGCCATCCTGGCTGCACCTTAAACAGCTTTTTGCAGAGGTTGTAGTACCATTTAAGCAGGTCATCAAGCATCTGATGATTTGCTTTTTCAAGACCTCAGTGGTTATCAGTGTTGCTTCATTTATCAAAGCTGCCATATTCTTGGAAGCAGACTGTGCTACTAGCACAAACCTTACATTTCTTTGGGAGGTTCAAAACTCTATCTGATGGAATCCTCTCTTCTCCCCCTCTTCGAAGTTTTTAAGACTTTCTTTATCTCAGACTTCTTTTGTGAAATAGTTTGACTATGGCATTTAACTCAAGAAGGATGAAATTGTGTAAAACCTGGACTGAGTCAAATCAATGCTATCTTTGTCCAACCTCTTTTCTCTCAATAAAAAAATGACTTCTCAGATGTCTTAAGACCTCAGGCATGTGTACATTTTTCAAAGACAGACTGCCTATTTGTAAAACTTTACAGTAGCAACTAAAAATAACACAAGTTAGTTTTCCCCTGCTCTGCTGGAGAAGATTCACTAGCCATCACTACAATTTAATGGTTCGAAAGCACAAATTGATGACTTGATTTCTGGCTAGTACTAATCATCAACCACAAAGCCCAGATTCATTCTGGATCTGTAGCACTGATGTCAGCAGAGAGATGGATAGAAACGAGTTACAGGATTGTTCTCACTGCATTTAGGGAACACCTTGCTCATTTTGAAAGTCAATGAAAGAAAAATGCATGCTCTACTGCATCTAGGACATGGGCTCCATAAGGTTGAACTCTCTTTTCCATCACACAGCCTTTGGGGAACACCTGCAGTGAAAAATGGGGTCCCAGGGCACCCCTTACTGCAAAGAGACATTTTAATTTAAAGTAGTTACAGAGATACCCTGCTTCTATCTGCAGAAAAAGTGCCCCAGCACCCCTTTGCCCAAGGCTCAGTAGTGCTCCATAGCCTTGACTTGCCACTCAGGTTGTATCAGTGTTGTGAGCTGTTAGCAGATAAACAGATTTCAAAAGCACTTCTATTCAGAAAAACAAACAAAGGCACACGTGCACTGTAATACTTAAGCTCATGACCAGAGCTGAACTCAGGCATGGGTCTAGTCCTATCTTGAAAGTATTTAGAAAACATTTAAATGTCTTCCTGAATTAGGTCAGAGGTGGTCTCAGAAGAATGGAGGAATGACTGTACCGGGTCAGAAAGGTCCACCTCATCCAACATTCTTTCCCTTTCCTTATGGTCTGTGGCTGCAAGCTTAGGGCAGCTGAATGAGTCAGACATTGTATTTAAAATCCAATAGCAGTGTGTCTGCATCAATTCAAGCACTGGTCATAAGCAAATGCTTAGAAAGGAATAAAAATATTCTCTCAGTATTAATCTATTTTGAGCTCAGGGACATCCTGAGCTGGATATGATTCCTATGTATTTAACAACCCTTGGTTATATCACTTTCTGGCACTTAGCCAACATCTCCTTGAGTCCATGCAAACTTCTAGTGACTTTTATGACTTCTGGCATGGAGTTTCACACATCTATTGCCTATTCTGAAGAATTGCACAATGGATAATAGACCCTGGGAATGTCAAGGCCATGTCAAATTATATGCTAGTTTTGTGACTGAACTTAAATATAATTGATTATTTCTCTCTGCAGCATAGATGTTTAACATACATCAGTCTCACAGTAGAGATGAAAAAAAGTCCATAAGCACAGTTTCCATATCAGTTCATGAACTGCACTAAATAATAAGATGATATCACCACAATCCTTTTCATTAACGACTTATCCAGGGACATAAAACTTTACTTCTAGGAGAAAATGCTATTTCTTTATTCCACTAACCAGTCCTTTAAAAATTCTTTTACAGGCCACCTCTTAAGTCCTTTCTTATCCATTTTAATAAACATTACTTAATAGCTCTGCACAGTGCCAAAATCCATTATCTTAAGCTGTAAATTGATAGCTAGAAAAAAATGCTTTAACTTAAAGCTGAATATAAGCATTGTGCTTGCTACACATTTTGTTTTCTGCAAAAATGCAGCTGCACATTTCAAATTAAACTATACATGGTTTTACTCGTAACTGATCTAGTTTCTCACACTTCATTGATCTTATTGACCCAGCTAGAGCAGTCTTAGATTGCCAAACTGTTTCTAAGGTAATATGTGAAGCTCTTCAGACCTGAGTCTAATGATTATGTATGCTCTTCTTCTCTAGGTCCTGGAAACAATCTGAAGTCATGTTATCAAAAGTGGGGCAAAAGCGCTATGGTTGAAAATCAGGTTTTATTTGATTCAATTATTAAGGATTAACACTTTAAAATAAATCTTTGGGATAGATTTTTTTCCCAGAATTCAAATACTAACTGGGAGGGGTGTTAATAACAGAATACATTTCCTGTATCCAAACTGCAGAGATCCTCAGCAGGAGACTGCTTCTTCCCACTGATTGCAGCATGGCTTACAGCACAGGTTCCTCAGTTAGGTATCTAAAGACATGTAAATGCAGAGGAGTAAAGTTACATGAGTTTCTCACACAGTACCCCTTTATGGAAAACTTCTGCGAGGTTTTGACTACTCTGCAGACTATCAGGACACACTTCTCAGGTTAACTCTATCTAAAGGAGCAGTTCAAATCCAGCACTGAGCTGCAGCAGCACGAGTAGAAGGGTATGTTTCCAAAAGGGCTCAAGTCTTCACGTAGGCCAAAGATGTTTTTAACTGCAGCTAGAGCAGTGCCAAATGGTATGGATATGGCCTTTTGGATACTTGAGACTGAACAGGAAAGAAGCAAAGCTTGCTGTCTCTCAGTCATCAAGTTTGCTGAAAGCAAGGACCCATTTGCAAGGACTCAGAAGGCAAAGGAGCTCTGTGTATAAATATCTTTGTTTTGCCTCCCCTAGATGCTTGAATTTTCTCTGTTTAAATTTCCAGCTTTTAGTCAAATAAAGTCGGTTTGCTTTTATTTTTGAGCCTCGTACAGGACATATTGCAAACAGTTCCCTGTCAGCCCATGCTGTCCCACCACTACATACCATTAAAGATATTGAGTAATAAAAAAAGGTATCATGGGCTTGACTTTGCTTCTGACATGTCACAGTATTTTTTTAATGACCTGCTTTAAAGTGATTCTACCTATATTTAGATATCCGTACTGTAAAAGCTGCTAGTTTAAAAAATGAGGAAAAAATGTAATAGAAGTTTTGCCTATATTAACATTATTCCTAAAATCATTTGTATATATAAAGCTACTGTAAATGCGATCTGGTTGCCGAGACTGTCTTAATATGTAGTATCAAGTTTTTCCCATCAATGAGCTATTTTACTGACAGTTCCAGTTCAGCTGACTAAAAGTAGATTTCTGACATGGCAGACGAACATCTCTGGGAAGCAAACCAGCCTATGGGAAAGTCATAATCAGCTTTTTACAGCAAAAGTGACACTTAGTTTAAGACACAGGTGATAACATCACAGAGAACCTTCTTCATGACATATACTGTCAGGAGACAAGTCCATGTCTGTGGCAGCATTAAGTACAGAAAGGCAATATTTGGGTTATCTTTGAAGACTGCACTGGCAGTTTAGGAGCCATCACACAAATGCCCTAAATCCTGTGCTAACCAGTATTTTTATTAGTGACTTGGATGATGAAAATGGAAAGGGACGTAAAACTGAAAGTAACAGGTATGTCTAGAAGCCATGATCTATGAGGGAAAACTGAAGAGAAGACCTTTATACTGAAGATATCAAGGTTGCTATTTCATTTTGAAGTCCTTCAAGTTGTGCTTCTGCATGCTGTCAGGACCCACTTAAGTCTGCCTTGCCATAAGCAAACCAATGTCTGTCCTGTGTCACTCCACCCCAGCTGAGATGAGCGAAGAGACACAGTCACACCCTGGTCAAATTTTTGCTGATACACAAACCCTCTCAAGATCTCTTTCCACATGCACACCCATAGTGCTACCTATCAGATTCTGGTGGTCTGGAAGTCACTGGGAGCTGACACAAAAAGGGTTGTGCCCTTCACACAAATACGATACTATCAAATGCTCAGTGACAGGCCTTAATGAGAAGCTACCTTCCAACTTGCATGAAATTGCCATTCAGAGTTAACAGCAGAAGCAGTACTGCCATTCACACTGGCTTCATTTTGCTGTCTACAAAGCTCCCAGACTTCATAACTCCCCTTGGTAATGTATATGGAATCTGGGCACCTGCCTCAGAGGTAGCCTATTCCAGGCTCTTGAATATCTACCTAAAAAGTAGAATCACACCACCAAATACTGAGTTCTGGGCCCTGTTGCAAACCTCCACAGAAACCTTGAGAAAGAAATGGTCCCAGCACGTTAAATACAAAGACTACAGCAGAACTGTCCTCATCACCTTAACTGTGTGACAAGTAGCTCCAGAATTTTCAAAGAAGGGTATCAAAATAGAAAAGGTTTTCTAGAGAGGTTAATAAATTAAGTTTGACAAGTTGCTTTCTCAAACTTCAATCCAGTGACCCTCTGTGTTTGGCTTAGATCCAAAGCTAGCTAAGTTCAAATCTGCAGAGCAATTTTCTTCAGAGGACTGAAGTCTATGGAGTTACCTCTCATTTATTCACATGCTGTCTTATTGCCCTTGCAACAGCTCGCTAGGCATTATGAGCTAAGCATCCCACCCAGTCAAGTGCTGAATATTGAAAAAAATGGGAGTTTTATTACTTAAAATAGTTTAATTGCTTTAGCATATTGTGCATCTTAGCTATAATTTTACCACTTATGTAAACTCTAAATGCCATATTCTTTAATATGCTTGGCTTTCTCTTCCCAATTCTTTTAATGGAAGAACCAGCATGACAAAACAGTAAATGCTTCAAAACATTTCCAAACCCGTGGCAAACTGTGTAAGTGCATCATTATCCTGAAATGGCATTACAGAAGCACTAAACAGGCAGCCTTAACTTCTAGTTGCAGAACTCTGAAATACAGAAAAGCTCTGGCAGAATGAACACTATTCCTAATACACAGGATGAAGAATTTGAGTGCTCCCCAATGTTCTTAAAACTAGTCTTAGCAGACAGAGAAGCATAATTCATAGATAAAAACTATGTGCCCCCCTCAGTTGCAAGCCATAAGTCTGAAAACTATGTTCAACCAAGTCCCAAAAATTTAAGAGGGGAGAGAAGGGAAACAGCTTAATCTGCCTGCCTTTAAATTTAAAAATCACAGATATATCTCTGTTTATCATTCCCTTTTGTTCTCTTCATTAAGTCCATAGAGTTTATGTATATTTTATATTCCAACAGACTTTCTGAAATAATAATTTATTCCAGATCCTTATCACATTCAACATGCAGTTCTAAGCTGTCCATTTCTATTTCCCTATTTTTAAGATTACTCCCTTTCTTTAATCTTGCACAGAGAAAAGGACATACGTATCTGTTTTACTAGATGATCTTCCCTAATCTCTTTACACATAAAATAGTTATCTTTGTTACTGCTTTTGCACTCTTTCCCAGACAATATATTCCTTGTGTGGCACATACAGTATTCCATATGGAGCCTAACACTCCTGTAACTCTATCACCTCTTATTTTGTATTTTATCCCTCTGATACAACCTAGTAACTTACTTTCTTGCAGCTGTGCATAAGCCTCACGGTTACAATGATTTTTCCACAATAACCTTTAAATCCTTTTCCTAGTCAGTGTGCTGAATGATTGTTCCATTGCAGCACACACCGTATTTCCTTTAGTTTCTTGCTCCCAGACTAATTATTTTACATTTTTCCACAGTGAACCGCATTTGCCAGCTGCTGGCCCAGTCACCTAAACAGTTCTAAATCCTTTTATATCTGATTGTATTGTTCCTAATTCACTGCTCTGAATTTTACTACAAAAAGGGTGGTAGGGAGGATAAATCTCTACGCACAAATATACATTACTTATATGGGGGCCATATGCATGTGATCAGTATAATTAATCATATGGTTTTGCAATCTATCAGGCAGCTTTACCCACCTCACTTGCATTTTTCCAATAATCCATCCCTGCTGGGACTACTTCGATCACTCCTCACTTCTGAGCAGCTTCATACAGCTGCCATGAAAAAAACCTGCCACAAAACCCCCTTTTACTTTCCCAAATGTAATCCTGTCACTTCAAATCACACTTACCTGAAGTTCAATATTCAGTCTTGATAGCCAGCAATATTATGTCTGGGATCTGGGGTAGGTTTCTTTCTGTGAATCCTTGAGGATGGAGGTGGGAACTAGGTTCACCAAACATTCACAAACTCTACCTACCTCAGCACAGGGCAACAGCTGCTTCCTGATTCTATTTGCAAGAAAACTATCAGAATTTCAAATAATAGTGCTGTCTGTTGCAAGACAATTTTTAGTAATATTTCAAATATTTTAATTTTCCTTCCTAATTATACTACTGATGTAATGTTAAAGGAGTCTCTGCTCATCTCGTGCCAACAGCAATGCAGAACACTGGCCACTCAGTGTGCATATGAGGGAAGGGCAGATAAATCATAAATTGCTGCCACTCATATAGTCTGGTCTTTCTGTACGTTTCTGCCTTCTTTAAAGGCAGCCCTAAATTGGCACTTCCTTGTGAATTTTTAAACTCTGGAAGGTCGATGTAGTATTTTGCATTGTATTAGCGCAACAAATATTTCCATTTCAAAGTTTGTGAAGTTACAACTCACAGTTTAAAAGATACCCTACCACCTTCTACCTCAATGGGCAAATTACTGAACTCACCTAGTAGCTGAAAGCCTCCAACATCAATATCTAAGCACATTTTTCTTTCAGTGTGAAAGAACAAAGTAGAAGCATTTGCTACTCCTCAGGCTATTGAGTCAGGAAACATGTTAGCAGTCCTACAGCATCTTCTACTCTCTGTGCTATCAGCTCAGAAAAAGCTTTAACTGAACTTGCAGGTTTCCATGATCTCTTCCATCCAATCCTCATTCTCTGCCTTTAATTCCTCTTTCATAAAACAATATTGCTGTTGAGACTATCACAGACATGTTTTAAAGAACCATAAATTATGTGATGTCATTCTTGTGGCATTACAGGAAAATTATTTTAAAAGAATTTATACTAGTTAAATCCAAAACCTGATATAAACTTGTACCGATTTGCTGACAAAAATGGTGTGTGACATGAGTAAGTTTTGAAGACTGCATGCAGTGTAGCATCAGCACTTGGCAATATGCTAGTTCTACCTACACCACAGAAACGACGCAGAATAATCAACTCCCAAATTAAATGTGCTCTGCTTTTTACTTATAAAATTTTGAAATGGCAGTCTCTGTTTAAACAGACTGAAATAAAATTACTGTAAGGTTTTTAGTTTAATTATTACATCTAACTTCTGCCAGAAAACCATTAAGGCTATAGAACCTGACTATAATTCTTGTCAATTGTCTGATACTTGATGAAGCAGTTTTCTCCCACATTCCTAATTATTTCAAGTAGGTTTTGGTTAGCTGGTTTTTAGGCTTTTGGTTTGCTTTTTTAATAAACACAGGAAAACATAAATCAACACTTCAATGTTTTAATAGAAACCACTGAATATAAGTTATCTTCAAACAGAAGAAGTTCAACCTGTGAACGGAGTTGTTCATTGACTGGTTGACTTCTTTTCACTCTCTCTCAGTTTACAAACTGCAAAGACCATTTCATCTGGCAGGGGCACTGCAGTGTTCCATTACTGCCACTTTTTAAATTACTTATGATGTTAAATTAAAGTGCAAGAATTTCCAAAAAGGAGTTGAAAGCCATAGTGAGGCAGAAGTCCCACTAGTGAAAGATATAAATTAATTTCTCAGAAAATGAAGTGTAAGGAAAGGAGATACAGTCAGTAACTTCTGGCCACTGCAGCAAACAATAAGAAATGAGTTTGTTTGAAACTGAACTTCTCCTTGCATGCCAAACAAGAGTTAAGCGAGGTCAAGTGGGAGGAAGGACAGGTCATTAGCTCAAAACCCCCAGAACACTGTTCACAGCTCACTGTCTACATGTTTGTGACAAATTCCCAGATCCAGACTAAAAAGTGAGAATTCAGTTACCTTAGATTCCTGGCTTCAGTAGAAAATCAGGGAGGTTGCACTCCTCCTACTATCTGGACACCTGAAATGTGATTCATCCTCTGATAAACCTATGTCTTCATTAACTCTGTCGTACCCAGGTGTAGTAAGAAATGAGACACAGCACAAAAGTTGGCAGTAATAAGCATCTATGGCTCACATGAGTACTGAGAAAGGCAAGAAATCCTTGCTGAGGAAAATAAAAGTATCAAGCACTATCACTTTCATGCAATTATTCTGGAAAAAGAATAGACAACATCTAATGCCCAGGTCACCACCAGTAACCACAGCAGCTGTAGCTGTGCAGACAAGGAAGAAAATGAGAATGCTTACTCCAACCTGCTCCTGCATTAAAAACCAGTTTTGCTTTTCTTCATGGAAATGTAAGCTGAGGATGCATCCTAGAAGCAAGTGCTACTCAATTATAGATAAATCTGGTCAAATCCAAAAGGCATTATATCAGGAATTAACACTGTCCTCTGCTTTTCTAATCCCAAATTTGCAAGAAACACCAGAAAATCCTGCATTAAATTCTACTTTCATTATCCAAAGAGTTTCAATTTTTCTTTCCTTTTTTTTTTTTTTAAATCTTATTTTTCAGATCCTATACATGCTATATTTTCTAAAAGGCTAAACTAAATATATAAAACCTATATGTTGACCACTATGATTATTTTGGTTAAAATTAAATAGCAGGTCATTCTCTCTTTTGCAATTTAGATGTTTGATCACTAATAGAACCTACGTCTCTGACTAAGAGCTGACTTAATTTTCATTATTTTACACTGGAATTCAGAGTAAATCCAACACTATCACGGCAATGAGCTGTGACTCCAAGCAATGTGCTGGATGACTAAATGTTCCATTTTTGACCGCGTAGCTGAAGTGCGAACTGTAAAAACACATCTCAGCAGAACACACAGATGATGATTGTCCTTCCAAACTCGAACATGTCAGTGGACTGACACAATTACAGCCTGCCATCACTGCACCCTGCTGAGCACTACCTCCCCAGGGACCTGGGCAAGGAAAGGAAGAGAGGCCCACCGACAGATGGGTGGTGCCACTGCTCACTGTCCCGCGAGAGTTACCCCTGTCTTAGCTGGAGCAGAACCCATGCACACTCCAGACACCGGGTTGCACCAGCCATTTCACACTGTCAACAAAGGAGCAGTACAGACTTCACGCTTCATGTATGGCTGACTTAAGGGATTTTTCAGGTCCAGCTACTGGGTGAGAGTGCTCCAATGGTATCCCCAAATGCAGTGACAACTTTCTGCAGTTACACCTATATCACTACCAAAAAAGATGCACTTACGGTTTATTTGGTAAAGAATCAACTGCTTCAAATAGGATGCTGTTGAAAGCAAAAAAGCCTCGCTTGCCAGGGCACTAGCTTTTACCAAGTCTCTAAAAGTATACTCACCTTCATTAGAGTACTGGAACATGTTCACTGGAGAATACGTATTAGGATGTACCATAATGATTACTGTGAATAGCGTATTTTGCTTTTTAGCTCATCTTTGATAATGACAATGCATTTTCAAGTTTCAGTATCTGGCAGACTGTACATACTGCAGAAAGCATGCTTTCCTCCAAAGTTCCAAGGGACAAAGCTAAGACTGACATACTCATTGTGTTTAAATTCCTTTCTGTAACCAGAAACGGGTGAAAAACTAGACAGGAACTCCTTCTGTGTTCAGCTTAATATGCTGCACGCACATCTCTGTATTAAAACTCCACAAAGAGCCAAATGAGAACAGTTATATTAGATCAGGGCAAGGGGTGGGGAGGGGCAGGCAGAGGAGATATGGCCTTATATGTCCCTTCCACCTTATGAAGCACTTCTAGCAAAGGGAGAAAAATAAGAAAAATTAAACAGTGGAGAGAAATAGAAAAATTAGGAACATTAATTAACAGGATTGGAAAGGAACCTCTAAGGCCTTTGTTTATCTTTTTCATGACTTACTAGGTACATCTGAAGAAAACAGACAAGGGGGTGAGTTTACATGTGTTCAAAGCACAATTATCTTGTCTGATCAAGCCTAGGGCTCCTGGGGACTTCAGAACAAAAAAATCATCTGAGTCATTATTGGACTTGCACTCTCTCCAGTTCCTTTGATCAGCAACCACATAGTTATCACCCACACTTATACGTTAAGCATTCAGCACTTAATTTAAATGACTAAACGAAACCAACTGTTCTTGCAGATTTATGCTTTCAGAAAACGTAGAAAAATTAAAGATAAGTAGAACATTGCTTATGTTTATATTTGGATACTTTCTTCGCAGTCATAGAAGATACCAATGAATGCCATAGAGTTTCTGCATTATCTGTGAAAAAGGTGCTCTGACTCCTCAGCTTAAAAGACAAAGGTGGTGTTATACCACATCTTTTGTAATAAATTCCTACTTAAAATGCAATAAATGTTTCACTAGTTGAACCATTAACAAGCCATGACACTATAGCTTTCAAACTTTATTTCAAAGAACTTTATCTAAAGGAGTAAGTAATACTTTAGCAATGCTAACAGTATCAGAACTTGAAAGTAAATCTCAGATAACCCTCACGAGAGGTGGTATAAGAAGCAACTGGGGTAAAGGAAACACGCTGAGGAGGAAAGAAAGATCAGCTCCAAAAAGTAATATCAAGGGACATTTTTAGACAGAGATGTGCTACAATAAGTCTTTCTGCATCAACACACAGGCTATGGTAGTGCTAGAGAGTGAGACCTTTTAACAGAAAAGAGTAACCTGTATATTCTGAATTTGTTGGCATCAAGGTAGAGCATTGAAACGCTGAATTAACTCAATTAACATGGTACTGAAGAGCCCAACTTGACACATGTATACTACAAGTTCTAGCAGGACCATTTGAAGTGTGTAGCTGAAGCTTTTTTCACAGTAGCAGCCACCACCCACCACCAAGTCAGGGTAAGTACAGGTGTATGAGCTTGTAGTTCTGAATTTGAAGGTTAGGATGCCAACGGGATGGAGTAACATGTCCCTCCTGCAGACGTCCACAGAGCAGTACAAAGCCAGAAACTCCTCCTAAAGCCACTGGTATCTGAGTTTTCATTGGTATGAATTTTAGGAACCCTTCATGTAGTAAAGTACACATTATAAGACACTGGCAGGTAATGCCTTGAGTATTTTCATGCAGCAAAAAGGAAAGCAAACATTTCTTACATATTGCAAAAACAAAGAATTTCACTCTGCAATAGGAAAAGTAAAAGAAGACAGTTCATGATAGAGACAACCCCAAGCATGGGTGCTGGCTGAGAATGTGAAAATCAGTTGTGCTGATACAGTTTTATGAACAGTACTTCAAGAGCAGAATACAACATGTCAGACACTGAAGAGATTCCGCTACATCCTCAGTAATACATTATGCCTATCAAAGAAGAGTTTCTTCATTAAATTCTTACACAACCAAAGCGAAACCCCATGAATTTTGCTAGCAAAGAGTTAAGTCTTCAAATACAAAACTGACAATGCAGAAAGTCTGAAATAATCAAGCAAAACCTGGAAATAAATTTGAAGCCAATCCCTTCTCTGATAGCTAGCTAGAAGAGCTGAGATCCTGCCTCAAAAGGTGGTCCACTCTGGAAAGACAAGAAGATCAAAGTCCCTTTTGTCCCAATTACACCTCATGGCTATTATGCTACTACACTGTGTGCAAGCAAAACTTCAAAGCAGTCTTAAGGGCTCTTTCTCTTTTCCCCCCTTAAATTTAACAAAACTCATTGCGTTAGCTAGTTTTGATTATCCCTGGACTTCTCTGAGAACAAAAATGAAACAGTTTCATGCTACACATTATCTGCAACAATCCTTTGCAACATCAAGACCCTGCTCTATGCTGACTTTTTTCTCTATCCCTCTTCCTGTTTAGGAAATTAAGGGATTGATCCTGCCATGCAAATACTGCACATCAGAAACACTGCAACATATTTTTTCTATTTTATTAATTCCATTCCCCACAAGCAATTAGTTGACCAAAAGGCTTCCTCATCTGTAACTGAAGGTCTCATGATATTTGCAGTTTCTCTTAAATTTGTGAACAGGAATATATTTTTGTAATATCTAAGACAATATTTTGTTTATTAAATAAGACAGAAAAGAACTCCCAGGGACTGATGGAGCCACACTTCAATTCCATTAGTAGAGACAAGGTAAGAAGCAAAAAGGTCCCTCCCCCTGCACATTTATCTTAATGCTTCCCAAATTCTGTATCAGGGTTCAGCAGGAGATGATGGTCTTACGCAGAGGCAGACAATGAGGATGGGCAGAAGTGTAAGGCTAACTGCCCAAGGTGAGGGAGAGGGGCTCTGTGTTGTAAAGGACTCAGGAAGAAGCAGCACATCCCACAGGCACTGTCTCTCCTAAATGAACTCAACACATTTTTAATTTCCTGCAAGTGGAAAAAAAAATTACTAAAAAATCCATTCTGATGGACAAATAACAGTGATCCCTGCTCCTAAAGGATACAGGAAACTAAGTTAAGTATGAGTGAAGAACAATAATTATTTTTCAAACACACTATGAAAGGAAAACAGACAGGCAGATAAAGACCCAATTTGGAAAACTGAAAAAAAAAATAAAAATTAAAAAAAATCAGACTTATGTGCCTGACAGACACCACTGTGCTCCAAGAGATTAATATCCTTTCCTCCCTTCCTTGCAATTTTGTACCTGGGAATTATTAGCACTATTTTCACATTACTTAAAAGAATAATGTGAACACTGTGCTCTAGCAGAATAAAAACTTATGAAACTACAGAACCTGGCAATTAATCAACTGAATATGTGACATATTCTTTGGTAAAACAGAGAAAAAACATTTTGCTTGTCATCAACAGTAAAGTGAATTTCCACACTGAAGAATCACTTCCCAACTTCAATATTGAAAGTTGGCTTTCTGAATGTTTGATAGGAGGTATTTAATTTATAGTTAAAGTGTAAACCTGACACTGCATTAACTTGAAAATGTGTCAACTTTAATGATATGGTACACTTCTAGAAATTGAAAATCTCTAAGAATTGGGACAAAATACACCTCACCACAGCAGAAGCTATTTTGTAATTCGACATTTCAGAACAGCAGCCTGTGAGAAGTGGATGCAAACTTTCTACAGACAGCATCTCCTTAAAATGAGCCAAAGCAGGACACCGGTTAAAGTCCATTTCCTTAGGTGTATTTGTGATTTAGTTCATCTTAGCAGCAATAATCTAAAGACCAGAAGCCAACTATAAGCCCACACAACCAGCTCTCGAAAGAGAAATTTGAGGAAAAAGCCCCTGATGTGTCTTTATAATTCACTCAAATTACGAATGGGATATTGTCGCTTCCCTTATTTTCAGCACCTGACAGCAAGACAGTCACTCTCAAAGAAAGTTTACTTAAATATACTCAGTTACACGGCAAATTAAAAACAAACAAGATCCCTCTGCTAAGAGAAACTTTTAAAGTATGAAAGCACATTTTCAACCATTCCCAATTTATTTTTGCACAGAGGGAAGGAAGCTGCGTGTCACGGATCACCTCCTTTCTCTTGGAAGCGCTGTGCTCCAGCACACACCCATCAAGTCAGGAACAAACCGAAACCACAATTGTTTTGGGAAAATGAAGGTGTGCAAGATTTCTCTCGGTGGCTCAGACAAGGAGAACTGGTTTTAATCTACAACACGAAATATGCAAAATGCATGTGCTGTAAAAGCCTTTTACTTACACTAACATTTATGTCTGTATCATGTTTTATTTTAGAATAAAATTGTGTCAGCTAAGTCCTTTGATCCTTCTGTTATTAAGAGTTAAACTTTTGGGCTGGTGCCTTGCATACATTTCAAGCATGTTATGGCTACCGTGCTATTTAACTACACAGGGATTATATAGGAATTATTAGAGGAAGTTTGATCTTTAAAGGAAAAACAAATACCAAATCACCTTTGCAGAATTGATTTTTAAGGTTCAGGTGGATTTCTTTAAACATTTTCAACATATTGATCTTGATTTAGATTCACAGAAGTGATCCGACAAAATAAACTTTTCTTACAGTTGGTTAAGACTGAGGTACAGCAAAAACTGCGCTGCAGACTTTTGTTCCAAACAACAATATTATGGAGCACAACTCAAGGGAATATCAACATCCAAATCTGTAAAACGAAGTATTTGATGTTTTGGCTTATAGTCACAATTACACTAGAAAATAAAACCTTTTCTTTGTTTATGATGGAATAGAAGATGCAATGCACTACTTAAAGTACTGTTTATTCTGATTTTACAATCTCTTGATGGTTATGAGGTTGTAAAAATTAGTGGAAGGAACATGAATGCTATGTATTTACTTCACCGTTAAGACAATGTTAGCTTAATTGTCACCCAAAACCTGTTAAAAGAGTAATTAAAAAAAGAAAAAAAGACAAGTACATTTAAATTTAACAAGGCTCCTCAAAAACAACTTCTTGCATACTACAGTCCAATTTACCAAGGATTGGTTGTTGCACATTTTTCTTTTTTTGCAACTGTTGGTCACTTACTCCACCCATGGCATTAACATATCATAAGAATGATGGGATTATGTAAAAGGAACCCTTGGCCCCAGCTAGAGATTAAGTAGTCATGTCATACTCTTTCTATTCTGCCACCTTGAAAATTATTTCAAAGCCACTCGAAATCCATGCTAGGGTTTTAAACACAGAGTGCTTTCAAAAGCCATCTGGAGAAGAAAACACACTAGAAATAAGCTAGATAGCTATTTTAAAAATGTCTGTGGTCATTAATCTTTAGACGTTCACAAAAGGCTTCAGAAAAACTCTAACAGCTATTTACAAAATAATAATAATAAAAAAAATAGTATTTAATCTAAAACCTTAAGCAGACATCCATTTTGACAGCTGAAAAAGGTGTTCACCTGTTCTGAACTTGCCAGTATTTATATGTTTACTAGGGGTTACTTCAAGGCTGAAACTATACAGTAGCAGAATCAGTGCCCATAATTTTGTTCAATACTGATTAACTGGAAAGCAATCCTAGAAGTAAATTAAGCATTGCAACTTAACACAACCCTCCCTGAACAGATAGGGAACAAGAAGTAGATCCTTAAATTAGTAAGAAAGAAATTATGCTAAAGATATTTCAAACAAGAACAGAATACATGACCAGTGGGAAATACATTGCCAATTATTTGTAATTTCTTCTTTGTTATTTTAGATTTTAATAAAATGAATGGCCACACAGTTTATCTTCGGCAAGGCTCAGGAAATCAGTGCTATTTTATGGTTTCCACTGCACTAGTACAAGAGTGCAACTCATGGGTGGGAGTCACCTTGGGCTTATCACCAAGCAGTTCTCCTATTATCTCATCTGTCAAAGCCAGTTGTCAAACAATCTAAGGCACAGAAATCAGCAGTCCAAAGATTAAAAACCATCTTTCTTCAAAACACAGACCCAAGAAAAAACTTGCAATATGTAATTTCTTGATGGACCAGCTCAAGAATGACTTTCTAGGCAACTGCACTAGCAAAATTACGCTAATCAGAACACACAGAATTACTTTCTCCATCACCTGAATGAAACCTACAAACTTCCTCATTTATTTCTACTGCAAAGACAGCAACCTTCTCCATTCAACAAACCACCCCCAATGCAGTCCTGCTCTAAGGTCAGCTCCTCAGGCACTACAACAGATGTGCAAAATACATCACCTTGCTAGCACAAGCAAAGAGCCCGCAGCACAATACACTCAGCTACATAAAACAACTTTATCACTTCTACTCTGAGTAGAGCCACTCATGACACCCTAAACAGCCTAATACTGAAAACACTCCCAGTAGGAAAATATCTTCTCTTCCAACAGGACACACATATTGCACAGTAACTTCCTGCAGCACAAAATTTCTGTCTCATATTCTTCCTGCAAACATGTCAAACTATCCCATGGTAAAAACCATACAGGGTAAAAAAACATCAAAGAACAACCAATACATGAGTGGAAAAAGGAAAAATTGAAGGTATGTTTTCCAAACCCCATTCATATGACTTTTTCAGCCTTACCTAACTCATTATCAGTAGCAAATCTTGCAAGAATTAACCACAATAATCACTATAAATGCCTCCCTACAGAGATTAATATTTCTCCTTTTCCATATGAGCACATAGCAGATGCAAAAACTGATCTCATGAAGACCATAAAATAAAACCACCAACAAATGCACAGCAGAATGAATTCATAAACTTGCACAAATTCATACAGAAACAGTCAGTTGCCAGTAGACAATTTCTCAAAAACAAAACAAACAAAAAAATCAGAACCCTCATCTGTCTCTGACCTTTCAGTCTTGACCTTCAAATAAGACTTCAAATATTTCCAGAAAGTGAACCTGCAAACTAGAACTTACAATTTTACTATACACTAAATAGAACAACATTGCTATCAACACTGGTCTTACGACAGATCTCCACACACCTACAGCTGTGTGAACTCCCTGCTTGCTTCTCTCTTCAAAGCTGGCCAATAATATTCTCCCTGTCAACATATTCCTGTGCCCTGCAAGTACCAGCCACCCTTTTATCTTCATTTATCAAACTGACATTTTAACGTTACATTCAGAGCAACTGCTCTTCAGTCACCCTTGGTTTTCATCAGATCTGAGGGACACCTTGTGTGATCAAGATGTTACATGAAAAAGTGGATAAAACACAGCTATACCATCACCTATAAGTACCTCCTATCACAATCGAAAGGATATTTAGTAATAAAAATGATGAAATCCTCCTCTCATAGTTCTGTACTTGTCAGCAGAAAAACTGATTATCAATTGTGTTAACCATGTCAGATGAAAACATCGCTGTAATGAAGAATCTATACCACTGGCACAGAACACATCCCTCTGTTTATTAGATGAAAGTAATCCTAAAGACAAATAAATCAATCTACTATTTGGATGAAAAAGCAATAAATGAGGCTGTCAAAAGTTTTCTTTTAGTGTAGTGAACCTAACCTACAACTTCTGCCTTTGGAGCAAGGAGAATCAACAACTCAATGGAGCTGGTCACAGGTCTTTAACTGGAAGGACCAAATAAAAGAACAGGAAACAAACTGAACTCACAACAGAAGAGAACAAAGGATTTGTAAGTACAGTATTGAACAACTGGACTATGTCTTCTCATTTGGTTTGAAGATTTAGATCCTCTTATGCAAGGATCTGATCATAGCCTGAAATTGTCTTTTGTCTAAAACAGCCTACCATGGAAAGTACAAGTTTGTAGTGTGATGCCTCAATAAAAAGCATTAAGCTGCCAAAACTAGAAACATAATGTAATTATCATAACAAAGTATCCTTGAAAGAGAAATTAAGATTTTAATAGACTGGTTACTCCTTGGAAATAAAAATTATATCCCAAAAGGAAGGAAAGATACACAACCAACTAAAAGGTATTCTTAATTACATCTGAATGTGAAGCGGCTTTTGTTCCTAAACGCTTTCTGTGACACAATTATTTCCATATCAATGATGCCTTAAAGTTTTTGACAAAGCAGGATAGATGGACAAGCGATAAAAAGCTACATACACACTGGCTGTTCTGTAAGCAAAGGTCAGGTTGGAGAGCTCAGAGTTGGGGATGCCTTGCTCAGCACTATCCACAGTGTTAGCTGTAAGTGAGCAGACTGCTGCCCGTAGCCCACTTGCTGAGGTCTGTCCAATACAGGCAAGGTTGACACTTTTTCTGTCACTATCAAATTACCACATCCCTCCACTAATTTTTTGGTTAAATCCTTGAGCTACTCTTTGTCTATTGTGTTTTCATGTATCATGGCATAATGACAATGCATAAATTACCTTTTTACCATTAACCTTGAATAATTAAATCCACGCATAAGTCTTAATCTCTGATAGCCACTCTTGGGTGCCTACCCACCTCCCTAGAAGTGAAAGGACTCAGATCCCTCTACTTCTCTTTTTATATGAATTCTACTCCCTCCTTCATTCTTTGTACTGTTGTTACCAATCTCATTGGTAACATTTTAAACAAGGAGTCATCCTCTGGATCCATCTTTCATGTAATGCAACTACCCTTGTTGCTTCCTTTTTTCTTCTACATAGATACACTTTAGGGAGGACTTTAACAGTCAGAGCTGCCCAACTTCCCTCCAGGAAAATGACAACTTAGATCCTGAGTCCTGAAATGTTTTGTTTAGTGTCACCTTCTCCTCAACTCTTCAGCTTTTTTTTTTTTTAAAGCCCCAACCCAAACAAACACCAACCACAACAAACAAACGAACACCAAAAAAACCTCCCACCTACCAAAATTTTTCAAGCTTTGCCCTCAATTTCTAGTATCTGGGCTACTTCATGTTTTTACTCACTACATTTTATACTGTAAATTTACTAGTCTGCTGTGCTGAGCATTAAATCCACAAAATCAAGGACTTAAAATTAACTGCCCGAATTATAACCACTAGTTGAGTCATAACTTAGCCTTCCTCCTTACATATAAGTTGTAGTGATATGACTCTAAATTTTTCCTTCAATTGTTTCAGTACTGTAAAATACACCCTCTCCATGTTGTGCTATATAGCACCATCTGTACTCTGTGACTACACTTCTCACCACAGCATGTGCCTCCACTATTTGAGCCGAGGGAGTAACTTGTACATTCAATAGAATCTTATCTTGATTGACTGAAGGGAATAAACCCCCACATCTCATATTTTACAGACAGCAAATGAACATACCAAGATCAGACTTCCCAGAACGCAGAGTTGGCAGAAACTCTCTTGCCCCGGTTACTGCCCAGTCCCTCAGCTACTCAGTTTCCCCTTTGCTAATCCTTTTACCAAACCTGCAGCTGGTTTTATCCTTCCATCTCCTGATCCTGAGCTTGCCCCATTTCTGTCTCCTGCAGCTAAGACACTTCCCCGAAGGTGCCTGTACCTTCCATTTCATCTTCACTGAACAGTTGCATAAAAACCCAGCTAAAGCTGACTCCTGGCACAAAGAATTTCAGAGTGAGCAGTTACGTTTTGACACTTGTGAGCAGCTGGAAACAGCTTGTAAAGAGAAAGCATGAGTAACCTTATCTACCAGCAAAGCCACTGGAGCTACCTGGAAGCATCTGTGACCTCAGAAGCCCATTAACTTTAATTTTGCCCCATACAAGTGTCAAGGCACAAGTGTTGTCAAAGCTCTTAAACGTAGACATCTTTGTGTATATAAGTATCTATGTGCGTGCAGATACATAAATAAAATGTCACAATTTATTTGTCCTTTGTACAGGTTAAATATTTACACTGCAAAAAAAAGTCAAGTACTTTACGACATTGTATCAGAACACCAGGCTTTAACCATGAAGGCACTAAAGTGCATCCCATTCCCGTTTCTGTTGGGTGTGATACAAAGCAAAATTGCCAGCAAATAGTTATTAGTATATGATGATACAGTGCTTTCACAAACTAATGTGCTTCAGCAAAACATGGTTTTGTGGGGCAAACATTTCTTTACAGTGGAGAGGTGTAATTATGGTGAATATTTCAGGATGTGCTAGGAGTTGTCCACATGGACTCACCCACTAGTGTCTGCCAACACACAACTTAAGTGGTTGTAACAATCTCCTTCACAAATCCCTGAAGAGCACTGCAAACATGATTTGAAAGTCCATTCAACACTGCCTGTCTTAGCTACCTTACTCAATTAGTTGATAATACAAGTATTGCTAACAGCTGCTTTATGAAATAATTTTGAGGGTTTATGACAAGACAAAGCTCAGTGAAGACTGTGCCTTTCAGAAATATTTGCTTGCCCTTGCTGTTTCTTGGACTGCTGTTGTGCACACAGACAAAGGTGTTTCAGAAACTTCAGTAATAAAGAAGCAGTTTCAAAATAAAACAGGCAAAAAACCGCAATGTGCTTGCTTGGTCCAGCAAATACATTTATTTGTAAAATGCAGGATGCTGAAAATAAGCATGGCTTCTACTCCTGTCCCTGAGAGGAGTGTGTGTTTTGGGAGACCAAAAGTAGTCTGCAGTGACTCTAGTTTTGACAAGTGCAGGCTCTACCACAAAAGGGTATCCAAAATACTTTTTCTGCAGCAATACATGCTATGCAATGGCTCATCGCTACCACAGGGTGTCACAAGTTCAATAATGTTTAACAGAATTCAAAATGTTGCAAGGCAAGACAGGGAGAGTCAAATTACATCTGAACAGGGGCTGTTACCTTGGTTAACTCATCAACAGCAGCTGGGAAATTTGTTATAAATTTTAATGATGAACAGCAGCTACAAGTGGGACTGGGGGGCAGTGAAATCACAACATTTCACAATACATATCCGATTGAATTAGTTACTTCTACTAAAATACCCTAAATGTCTTGTTCCAAATTCAACTTTTGTGCCTATTAAAAAATGTTACCATTAAAAATAAAAAGAAATACTTCTTCAGAATACCCACCATTTCTTACTTCCAAAGGTCAAAAGTAAATAAGCAACTGATACGTTCAACCAATTATTAACACTTTTGACAGCTATGTTACTTCTTCAAAGGAATCATCTTTGGTTTCAATGCTGTCCCTTTCTTGGACTAGATACATTCCATTTGTGATACTGGAGCATGAAAATATTGGGTGGGGGGAAAGGGTGGGGAGAGAAGGAAGAGATGAAATGTACTCAGAAGGGTGAATTTTAACTATTGGAAGAAAAAGCCAAACATGCATCCAGTTTGGGATTTTCAAATATGTGTGTGTAAATACACAAACACACACACTCCAATACACATGTACTGCATTTTACATATGTACAAACACACAAATAAAGAGAGCTGGGGAGCATTCAATACAGGGCACCATTTTATGAGTTTAATACATAAGGAATAGTATGATTCACCTTAACTTCAAAATAATTATAGTTTTTCAAATTTCTTAAGAATATGCTCCCAGCTCCATGCCAATCCTTCACCCCATTTTCCCAAGCAATTCAGTTGGACTGTTTCCTCACATCAAGCTTCACCAACTACCCTAATGCTTGTGTGCAATCACAGCTCCCTAAATTTTCTTTTGGAAAAGTATTTAAATGTCAAAGAAGCTGAAAATGGGTATTAATACTTTCTATTTTCACTCAATAACTTATTTTGTACTTAGCTCTGTAAATATTGATGTTTGATGATGACAATTCAGTGGAGAAATCTTGAGGGCAGCAGTTTATAGGACTACCACACACTTCGCCAGGTTTCCATTTCTGGTTTTTAATACTGCAAAGGCAGCCTACTGCTACAGACTGTCAAGAGAACGTACAACCTTAGAGCCAAACACGTTTGACATTGCACCTCCAAGCTAACAAACTGCGTTTTCATTAGATAGAGGAACACAGGTAAGAGTGCTCACTAGATCACAGCACATCAGAACATTTAAACACATACAAAACTTAGTTTAAATCTCTTTCCATTTGACAGAACACCTAAATCTGTGCTCAGTCTTACAGGCACACTTAGGCTCAGTTAGAACTCAAGCAGACAGGAATTAAGCATAATTTGAAGATATCTTTTTTTCAAAAAAGCCCTTTAGCCTGCTTTTTCAGCTAAGTTGTTGTAGCACATTTGAAAATTAAGCATAAAAATGATGTTCTGTGTATACACACAGATTGGTGTCTCTAAATGACAAAGCCCAGAGAAATTCCTAGGCCATTTTGGCATTTTCCCCATATTCTGCATTCCAGAGGTAGGTCAGGGAGCATGATTTCCAGACTCGGCTTTCTGCTTCTTTTATATTTGATCTTCAAAGTTACTGTAGGACGTTTAAATTTTGTCCCACCTGCCTTCCCCCATTTTTTGCTAGCTACTCTCTGCTCAGTTTTTCTCTTTAGTAGATGAAGCTAGTATGAATCAGAAAACTCAGATGAAGTCAGTAGATTTATCCTGATTACAGATCAGAGAATCTATTTAATTTTTATTACTGTATAAAAAAATTACAAGACTGGCTGATTTTGAAGTAGTGCTCTGAGACCACTAAGCGCCAGCCTTAGCTACAACATACTAATTTGGACAAGCAGTGATGCTTTCATTTTTATATATACATACATATGTACACTCTGTTAGGGGAAGTGAGAAATATAATCTTAACAGTCTTAAAAAATGAAGACATGGTAAATGAACTGTGCATTTTTAAATAAATAAATAGCGTAAGCCACTACTTGAATTAAGGAAGGGGGGTTTATTTCTATATTCTACAATTACACTAATGAATTACCATTCTAAATTATAAAACTGTTTCTTCATTAACATCAAAAATAAGTAAGTAAGAAGTTGCAAGACTTTTCATAGCTGCCTTCCATAGGTTTTTGTCACTCTATGACAGCTTTCTGCTGATGAGATGAGCTATTTCACTCTGAGAAGTCACAACTAAATCCTCTTCCCTGGGTGCAGTTCTGAACAAGCCAGTGATGTGATCACACTTGTGTCACTACGCTTTTCTCCTAAAGCATAAGAGGGTTTTCTTTTTTTGTTTAAAACAGATTTAGGACAAGTATTGTACATTCATGGAACAAGACAAACGCTTGTTACCATGCAGTAAAATACTATTCTACCCTTCACCATTAGGACTAAGAAAAGTAACATAATAAGAAGCTCCCTGAATGCTGAGAATACGTACCAAAGCTATGTGAAACACAGACAAACTTCACGTCTCTAATATCAGAAATCCTGGATCTCTCTTTTCTGTTTTAGTTCTCCAGAGGGGTTGAAAAATCATGACAGGAAAATGCTGCAACAAAACCTGTTCACAGCATGGTCAGAAGAGAACAGATTCCCTTTTCCCTAACATTAAATCCTCTCTTCCTCCAAATCATAACCCTAATCAAAATATTGGACTGACAGCTTTCACAAAGAAGGAAGAACAGATGCACAATAATGAATTTCTAATCTCCCAGGAAGCACAACACAACTGAAGAAAGCCAAAAATAGAAAGCCAGGCCACCAAGGTATCACCAGAGATGGTTATTGTTCACATTTACAGTGATCTTTCCCCAGATTCTTAAAAAACCTGAAGTTAATGGAACACAAGTAATGGCCTATTAAAAATAAGTGGGAAAGGGTTTAGTGACTTGCATGGTTAATACAAAAGCATCATTTGGGAAAGCTTATTTTTCTTCCCTCAAATTTACACTTCCTGAGGGGAGTTTATTTTCTATAATGTTTCTAATTTTTTCTCAGCTTTAAGGCTACAATTTTTCATGCTCATTGAAAAGCTTGTATTATATGAACCACCTCCAGGCAAACGTAGGAAGGCATATATTGGACTTTTATTCCTTCCTTCTCTGAGAACTGCCACTTTTCCATTGTGATGAGAATGCAATTACACCATTGTCATTTTCTAATTAACATTATGGCATCTAAAGCTTTTAATAATCAAGCTGACACAGGAATGCTCAGAGAAAGGAAATAACTGAAACCTCTGCAGTGCCTGAGAAACAGTAATATGATCATAAGATCTGCTTCAAATCAGAAGAAAAGCTTTGGCATTCACTTAAAAAGAAAGCATAATAAATTGAAAAGCCCTCTCACTCCATTAGTTCATCTAAACAAAATATGTTAAATTAAGATTGTGTATTAACTGTTCCTCTGAATTCAACGTTTACTTCAAACTGGAACAACATTCATGAAACGGCACAAACAATGCAATAATTGTTTACATGATATTTTAATAGAGAAAGCCAAGGTATTAACAGTCTTTTAGGACAGTAGGGATTTCATGCAGTTCCTTTTAAGAACTTTTTTTTTTTTATAAAAGCATAAATTAGAAAACTCTCACAAATAAACCACTGAAGAGATTTCAACTCCCCACCCCAAAACATTCTTGCTGTCGAGTCAGACAGCATTTTACAGGGAAGATACAGAGCTTCCCTTTGAGTAAAAAGGAAAGAATGCCAATAATTAGCCACCCAGGAGGCATTTGTTTCACAATATTTTTGTTACTCCATGGCTTCCATTGTGATAGGATTTGTGAAGACTTACAAGCAGCCTTGGAATATAGCTTCTAATTCAACAATGCTGGCCTGCAATAAGTAACCCTCATTTGTTTGTCAGAAATCATCAAGGTCATTATGTTTTCCTTGACTCTTTCAATGGGCAGAGAAAAGCTAGGATTTTATTTGTGGTACACTCCAAAAATTTGAGCTAAAACCAACAGCAATTACATAATGCTGTTCTCACTTTCATTTAAAGGGGCAAATCTGTTATTGTTTTAAAAGTAAAATAGAATACTCACGGTCCATTTAAAAATGGCAGATATAAGTAACTGAGCAAAACGAGAATCCTAAAAGCTGATTACAAAAGACCTGAATATCATAATCCCAGATGCAAAAATGTCACGAGAACTCACCAGAATTCTATCCAAAGACACTGTAAAATATAAAAAAAATAGAACTACAAGAATAGGTGAAATGACTGACATGAACAGAGGTGCTTTCTTTCTGAAACAATGAAAAAATTTTCTCACAACCAAAACCAAGAGAAGGTTCTATGAAATGACTATTATCAGTACATTTTTACAGCATTCAGGGTCATAGTCTGGAAACAGAAAACGCTGACATCAAAGCACGAGAAAGCCAAGTTATATCCATGGTGCAATTTTCATAAAAAAATTTACTTTTCTAAAACAGGACAGGATTTTTATTTGAACAAAGAAAACCTAGCCCTTTTGTTAATGATCTCAACAGGAAAGGCAGAGAGGGAGCAGGTAAGACAACGACACTGATCTATCCACAATTGGTTAGATACTTTCTCCATGGCATGGGTATTACAGGGACTAAACAGCCATGGGAAGATTCTTGCCTTTTTTTTTCTCAGCAGTTTCAATGTGGGAGTATTTAAGTTTATTGGTTTTGCTGAACTGCCTAAACAGTTCTCAAGCGCTTCAGTATATGAATGTTCTGAAATAAATCAGATTGTGGTTTTGCACAATTTCATTTCCAAATCATGAAATTTTAAAAAAAATTTTTAAAACTGCAACACATTTTAGAGGAATCCTTCACATCACCTGAAATTCTCCATTGTATCTGCCAGATAGTTTCAACAATGCTTATCTGCTCCAGAACAAGTAATTTTATCTTTTAGAAATCATTGCAATGAAGAAAATTCAAGCTTTATCGCAACTGTAAAACTCGAAACCTAGAGCTTTAAGAGGGTCAAATCCTTACTCAAAATACACTTTTATTGCCCTTTCTCTACTGCTTCATCTGTAACACAAATGCAAACATATAATTACAGAAAAGAGGACAAAGTGAAAAGAAAAAGCACATTAAATAATCCTAACGAAAATTTGAATTTAATTAGTATACATTACATTTCACTCGTCAAATCTACAGCTACCTGAAGTGGTAAAAATAAGTTACTTCTGAGTCACAAATAGTAAGACAATCAAATTTCTTCAACTCCTGCTAGTCTCCTCAAGCACACACCTTCCATTCTTGGGCCTAAAATAATTAAGACTTCCCTGGCAAAGAATGACTTTGTGCTTTCCTCTGGTCCAGGGACTGAAGTCTCCATCTAACTGATAGGATGTTTTAAGCAGGTCTAATTTACAGCAATCATCATCTTTTGGAGGGAACTGATTTGCTATGACAAATGAAGCCACTGGCCTGACTGCACTCTCAAAGTACCAGTTGGAACAAAAGTCATTATTTGGAAGAAAAGTGCTTAAAGAACACAAATCTGCCTTCTGTCATTTCCAGATGACAGCAACCCCATCTCAAATAAAGATGTCATTACACTTTAAACAAATACAAGGCTTTGAAATCCATCAAATTAATGACTCAAAAAAACAGACCAAAAAGAGGCAAAGAACTCCAGAACTGATACAGGCTCCACAGAGAGAACAAAAAAAAAATACTCTTTGCAACCACACTGCTAGATTACTGTCACAATTATTAAAGATAAAATTTAATGTAACTCTCTAAGCAAAGCTACAATTCTGCACACAGGAAGTCCAATTCCTCCTTCATCTTAAGGCATCTTCCCAGTTCCCAAAAAGTAGCAGCAACTCAACAGAGTAAGAGGACAGTGGAAAGAATCAGTTTTAATAGAATACATTACTATTATACTGTGTATAAACCAATTTAGGAAGAAATTACACAAAAATTTCATAGTTAACAAATACCAGAAATTGCACTGAAATATGCTTCTCAATTCCTACTCCACGGCCACATTTTTGAAAGAAAACCACTCTTTATTCGATATTAATTATGCTTCGATTTGAAATGGCCCCACTCAAAAAACAAGCAAAAAAGTTCTGTTTTACATACTGGAGCTGAAGAGAAATCCCACAAACATTCAACTCTTTTGATTCCAGACAACTGACAGGCAAATCTAATTCTCTACAACAACACTACTTGGAAGTCCCAAATGAATTATTAGTAATTTCTCCAAAGTCATACAGCTTTGCTGGGTCTGTGATGAATAAATGTGGAGATACAGTGTCTGGCTAGGTGTACTTCTGTCCTGCAAACCAGACCATCTTGACATGACGCAACAGCTGGCACACCTGGAGAGGTCAAGCTTAGAGGAGGTCCAGGCATTGTCTGCCTCATATTCCCACCCCTGCTGAGTGGTGTGCGAGATGCTTCAGGTGAAAACTGAACCTGGCTTAAAATAGTCCAGAGAGAACAAGAACCTCTGTTCTGACAGACCTGGAAAGTTGAGAGTCATGAAAGAAGTTTATAATTAAGTGAGTGGAAAGGCTAAGCAAAAGGGGAAAGCAAATAATTAAGAGAAACACAGAGGAAAACTTAAACTGGGATATACTTTCACGACTAGGGACTGTGGGCTTAAGAAAATTTAGAATTGATTTTGTTAACTAAACATGAGTTGTCATCTGGTTAGGAGTGAACAGTGTCCTCAGGACTGAAGTTATGATAATTTTCAGCAAGTGCCAGCACTTCAAGAATAGCAACCATTATGAGCAGATATTCGAGCCCAAGAAACAGATTTAAATGAGTCTGTCTGGGAAAGCTTAACTCACAATGTTAGCAGGAGAAAAGACAATGAGCTGAGCCATTCGGAGCATGGCTCTACCACTTGACTTATGAGACAAGTACAGGTCACAGCTTTTCATTCCAGTGCAGTTAGAAGATGCAGCTTAAAAGCTACTGATAAAATTAAAAGGTAGATCTTAGTGGGAGGAAAAGAGGGAAATAAAAAGTGTTTAAGTAACAGACCAGCATGAATCGCACTTACAGAACTCTCCAAGAGACCAGCATTTTCCAACTTACGAGATTATATAAAAATGTGTCACTAATAATATCACATTTACCAGAAAAGATACACTAAATAATGACCAATGCACATTTAAGAGACAGAGTAGTTTTAAAGGTAGAAAAACGTGCATCTTTGGCACTTGTTGAACATATACAGTACGCAGGCTTTTCTAAATTTTTCTTAAAGTTTTAAGGCTGCAGAAGTTCCATGATGCTGAAAACTAGTTTAAAAACTGTCTACAGGCATCTACTTTTATAACTACTAATCACAGGACTGTTACTGAATTTCTGTTGAAAGTTCTGCTCTCATCACATCCCCCAGGGGTTTGAAATTCTACTGAATTGCATTTCTTGACAGAAAAGAAGAAATTACTTCAGTAGCATCTTATTCCTATACTATGACTTTTCACTTAAATCTTCTGAAGTTATTTTAAAGTATTGGCAGCATGGGCACAAGTTGAAATACTGTTTGAAGATTTGCTTCTTTTTATTTAAATTATATCCCACGTAGGCGTTCAGAAATTTTAGCCAACCTTTTTAGCTTACCAAAATGTGACCTCTGAAATGAAACACTTACATAACTGGTTTTATAACAATAAGATCACTCCTTTAACAGTAGAAGAAGCTACTGACTTGCCAAATCCTTTTCCCCAGTATAGCCATAGCAGTTCCAGAGCAAGGCATGACTTCATGTCATGGGCTGACCTAGGCTGGATGCCAAGTGCCCACCAAGCCACTCTATCCAGACAGACAGGGGAGAGAGAATGAGATGGAAAACGACTCGTAGGTTGACATAAAGCAGTTTACTAAAGCAAAAGTGAAAGTTTGTGTGCACCCAAGCGAAGAGGGGAATAACTAGGCTTATTCTCTCATTCCCATTAGCAAGCCATGCCCAGCTCTTCCCAGGAAGCAGGGCTTCAGTACGCATGATGGCTTCTCAGTAAGCAAACACTGTAAAAAACAAACATCCCCCCTCTTCATTTCCTTAGCTTTTATATCTGAGCTGATGTCATATGGTAGGGAATATCCCCTTGGTTAGCTTGGGTCAGCTGGCCTACTTTTACCCCCTCCTAGGATCTTGCCCTCCACAGGAGGGGGAGGAATGTTGAGAGACAGCTCTGGTGCTGTGCCAGCACTGCTCAGCGGTAGCCAAAACACTGGTGTGTTACCAACACCTTTCTAGCTAACAAAGCACAGCACTGTGAGGGCTGCTAGGGGAAAATGAACTCCATTTCAGCCAGACCCTATACCCATCAGGAAGAAGAGAGGCAAATGACAGTGACAGGAGTGACTGGGGTAGAAGGAAGGAATCCCTCAGCCTTGAATGCGCACAAACCCCCAGAAAGGGAATTTGCAGCCTCCCTCCTGGCCCAAACAGAAAGAAAATCTCAGAATCATCACAGAGCCCTTTTCCCCACCAGGGAATTTGTCCTTCAAGTTAGATTTATTGAAAAAGGTTTCATGAACTGTAAAGGCAATTAGAAAGAAAGGGATAGATTTATGAACCGCAGGACGAGCAAACACCTTTTCAGGGATGTACCAGAAGACAGAAGAATATCCACAGCAGGCAGAGGGCCACTTCATGCCACCAGCGAACACTGCCATGCAACCATTCTGCAACACTTGCAGAAAACATTTGAGAACTTCTGAACGTGTCAGATTCAAATTTCAAATAAAAAAGGAGACATGAATAAAATACATTTAAGTCAAGATAGGAAGGAATCATACTCATTTTTCACTTTGTTTCCTGTATTTTCATGTATAAGAGAAATACAAGATTCACCAGGTGGCTTTGCAGTGCAGGAGCAGTCATTTCTTGCATTGCAGCTCACGGATTTACAACACATAAGGCAGCGCAATGAAAGGTGCTCTGCAAGGATATTTCACATCCCACCAAACGAGAGCTATGAACTTCACATCAGAGAGATCAAAACCACACATAGTATCAAAACCACACATCAGTATCAAACCTAAAGACATAGAGAATGTAGCGTGTCTAAAAATACAGTAATTATTTCTAAACAGAAAATTTTAAAACCTGATACCTGTACAGAAATACAGCCTTCATAAAATCAGCTGTTTTCCCCTCAATCAATAGACTTTTTGTTCCTTTGCAACATAGAAGAAAAGATTTCTTCTAAATTTTCACAGTACATGGCAGCAGAGATGGTTGTAAAAGAGGCTTCAGCACTGAAAATTTAATGTCTTGTGCAGAGATAGGATAAAACAAAGACAGGAATCAATTAAATTAAATTATTTAATTAATAGCAATTTGTTCTGAAACAGTTTAAAATATGGATGAGACAACCAATTATGCAGCTGCTAAATAGAACAACTCATTAAATAATTTAATTGGATTAATAATTTTCTAGTTTTGATGTAATTTGCTTGTATGACACAAGTCTGTGACACTCAAGGTAGAAATGATTTTGTGATTTGGTTGCATTTTTTCTGAAATTCTTATTTCTAGCTGTGTTTTTTAAACACTCAACTTATGATTATTTTCAAATACTAGGAAAGGCAAACTAGCTCTATGGCTCACAGAAAGGGATCAGTATGTATGTTGCTTTCAAATACTTATTGGAAAAAAACCCCAAAACTAGTGAGGTTTTAAGTGGGATGTGCCTGTACTGCAATTCTATTATACAGGGACAAGGAAATATAAGACAACCTCTCATTCATGCAGGACAAATAGCTGTGCCAAAAGCACAAATTACACCTAATTACAGGGTATAACTCTGTCATCTTTCTTTTCATAACCTAGCCATTTACACACTTTGATTTTTTACTTCCATTTGGGTTTATTAACATCAAAGCTTTGTCATCACTTATCTGTTTCTACAGACTTTTTTACCTGAGGCAATAAATAAAAACTTCTTTGCATTTCAGCTTTTCGGATGCGAGGAAGGTTCAGTCTACATTGTTCTTATGATGCTTCATGCTTACTATACTTTCATATGTTGTTGTAAAGTTTATTGCCCTGGGCATACCAGTCTTAAATGTACTATAATTAAACCTACTCTCATTGCATATAAACGCATTAGCACTATCCTATGATAAATTTTATTCTTATTGTTAAGGCTTTTTTAACTCCTCCTAGTTAACTTTTCTCTGCATTACTTGCAAAAATGCTACAAAAAACACTTATGAAGGGCATTAAATAAAGTAAAAATACATGACAGGTACTGCTTTTTTTCTATTGACAGGTTCAACTGTTTTATCACAGAGAGAAATTAAACTAGTTTGACATTATTTATTCTTGATAAGACCATACTTGGAATTATTAATCTTTTCATTAGCTTGCACATAAGTAAAAACAGTTTTATTTTTCCTTTTTTAGGACATCAGTACCAAGATAACTGAACCCTCCCTCCCTGACTCCTCTCCCTGCTTTGAAAACTGGTACATTTATCCTTCCCAGTCCTCCAGTATTTAATCCACCCTGCACCATTTCTCAGAGCTAAGCTGCTATTAGATAACTTAGCAGGTGACCCGCTAACTTAAGTAGCGAATGTTGGCAGCGCTGTCCCCAGATGAGTTAATCTAGTTTTATCCTTCCTTCTCATGCTTCCCACGTTGGCACCAATTGGAAAAAAAAATCTCAAGAAAGGCAACTTGGAAGCCAGAACGTTTTTAAGGAGCAGTCTACTTACCTCCACACCCTCAATAAAACCACATAAAAATACTGCATTAATTTGAAGTCATCTAAACTCACGAAGCTCCTTGTCTTTTGTCATGTGTCTCACTGGCACCTACAGTCTTAGTGATTTTTTTCCACTTAAGTATCTTCTGAAAATCATAAACTCGTGAGGCAAATCTAACAGAATTACAACCACCTGTACCACTTTTCCCACTTCAGTTCCAGTGTTAGTAGCCTACAGTCAGTTATCAGGGGCATTCAGGCACAGTTATGGTAGGAACATATCAAGATCTGAACTTTGCTTCCACTTTGAAGGTGCTAACACAAACAGAAACCGGCCTCTACTATTGTGTCTTACTGTATTTTTTCTAACCTAAAATTGAGAAAAATATGTTCACTTCTGTTTTAGTCAAGTGTTTAATTTCAACATTATGAATAGCTAACATTTTCATTGTCTTCAGAGAGGAGGGTCTTTAAATACTTTTCATAAAACTTGATTTGCTTGACTTCTGGCACGTCTCACTATCCCCTTCGACCTGCCATGCAGTCAAGCTTCTGCTCTAGTCTTCTGGTTTTTGAAATGCTTATTTTGCCATCATGTTTGAAATAATAGAATCATAGAATAGTCTGAGTTGAAAGGGACCTTTTAAAGGTCACCTAGTTCAACTCCCCTGCAATGAGCAGAGACATCTTTAAGTACATCAGGTTGCTCAGAGCCCCACCCAACCTGACCTTGAATGTTTCCAGAGATGGGGCATCTTAACACCTCTCTGGGCAACCTGTTCCCATGATTCACTACCCTCATTGTAAAACACAGCTTATACGTAATCTAAATCCATCCTCCTTCAGTTTAAAACCATTACCCCTTGTCCTGTCATTACAGGTCCTGCTAAAATGTTTGTCCCCATTTTTCCTATAAGCCTCCTTTGTGTACTGAAAAGCTGCTGTAAGTTTTCCCTGAAGCCTTCTCTTCTCCAGGCTGAACAACCCCAACTCTCTCAGCCTTCTGCGGAAGTTTCTCTTTTTAGTTTGGTGTTGAAACTCTGATTATTTTCTATGCTTACAAAATAACCAAGCCCTTATGCTCCTAAATCACTGCTTTATTTAATTTTCCAAAGTTTGTGTTTGAATTTGAAACTAAATCAAACCAAAACTATTACGCATTTTTTTAGTTTTATTATTATTTCACATTCCAATTTATTTTCACATATATATACAACATCAGCCACGCTTCTACAATGCCCTCAGTGAACAAGATTTACTCTACAATTAGCATATTCCTTTGTAGGCACACAGCTATGCAGTGATAAAACATGGCAGCTGTTACACGCAGGAACACATAGACCTTACCATAATTATTAGCATTTGTCTGTCAGTTTATAATTGGGGAAAACGATTCTATGATTATTTCTGTTAGTATCTCTTTCATAAAGAGGTATTTCCTCTTTATCCTCAAATCCAAATCAAGTCCCAAAAACCTACAGCACACTTGGTAATGTTATAGGTGATGAGCTAACCACTACAATGATCAAGAGAACAAAGAATGTATTGAGAGCGAAATACATTACGGAAGTTTGTCTTACTTGCCCTAGCGAAATGAAAGCTAAAAGAGATAGAATTTTTCCATATAAAAATATGATGTAGTGGGGGAAGGTATTAAGTATGAAGAAAAATCATTATAATTTTATAAAATGCTCAAGTGAGGGCAAAACACTGATCAGAAATAAAGGTAGCTTAAACATGAGATGGTCCAGACCAACATGAAATTCTTGAACAGTTTTCCAATTAAAAGATTAGGAAAACAAAAGCTACAAGCCACAAATAGTTAAAGTGGAGGTTGAGATATTTGCAACTTGAATTCTTCAGTATATGCTTACTTGCTACACAAGGGTTTTAGATTTGAAGTCCCAAAGGACCATACCCAGCTTTCAGATTCCTAAAGATCTACTGATTTTTTCCAAATTGTTTTACTTTTTATGCCCCTTTTTCTTTCCCTCTCCCCAGATGTGCCTCATACACAAAAGATAAATTCATCATGTGCCATTAGGTGATGCCTTTACCTGATCATGTAGTTCTAGTTCTCTTTTCCTGACTTTGTGCTTGGGCCTACGGATATTGCAGATATTTCAGCTAAAGGAGGCAATTTTCCTTTTCTCTTTTCCACCATTCCATCATCAATGAAACATGCTAATACAGTCAATTTTGCATGAAGCTGAATGGGGAACGCTCACAGAGTCTTGCTGCCAGGAGAGGAATCACCAGCTGATGAATGGTGAAAAATTTAATAGAGGTGGTCACATTTCCAGCAAACTTAGTACAGAAGAGGAAGTCTGCCCATAAAATAAATCTTACCTACTAACTGATTTCTGCCATTTGTGTCCTATAATCATCTCTTCCTTTTCAGCTATATTCTCATTTGCTTTACCTCTTCCCCCGTGATATGAATACCAGGCAAAGAAACTACTATGTCATTCTCTCAAACTTTCAACTTCTCCCTTGCCCTTAGTTTATATTGGGCCTTCTGTCCCAGAATCCAGAAGCAATTTGCCTCAGGCATTTAGTTGGAATGCACTGATCAAAGAAAAACGCTTTCCAATAACTGAAGGGCCCCGAGTCTCCATCACAATCACAAATGACCTCCTGATTATGTTGCATCTTTACCTTCCTTCTCTAAGATGTAGAAGGAGGCCAGAAAGTCATCAGAACATTTGCCCTTTGACCATCATCTACAACTTGCACTAACTTGCTTCATTACTTCAGCAGAAATTTGGCAGTGTCATCTGTCACCACAAAAGGTAACTCAGAGACCTTCACCCCGCACACACAGCACAATGGGATTTGTTTTCAGCTTGTGCCCACATATACTATTCTCATTCTGCACAGAAACTATACTTTTCTGATTCTAAGTCCATTCATATCACACACTGAAAAATTTCCTTGGCCAGGATCTGACACTTTGATTCAGGGCTTATAGAGATTTTTTCTGAATATTATAATTCTAAGATTTTTGCCAGTGGGAATTAAACAAGAAAAATCCTAACTAGGAGTATAGATACCATGTTGTCTTCCCATGCAAGCTCACGATACCACAAACACTTAAGTTTAATTTTAGAACTCATTAAGAAAAAGAAAAGGCAGCAGATAAGGTTCAAAGATGAACTATAAGAATGATTCAATCTTGTAAAACACATCTAGAGCTGAATCTATTTCTCCCATCTAAGAAAGAGCAGAGAGCAATTTATTTTAGTGTTGTTCTTACCAAGTAAAATATTAAAGCTTCTTTGTTTTGACATGCATAATCTACAGGCATAACAAGACTAAACAACAAGCAGATGCAAGGTTCAGATTGGGGAGGGAGCATAAACAACAACAGCAAAATGGTGAACTGATGATATCTGTAAGGGCAGCAGTGAAAATGGCTTTCTACGGCTCTACAACAAACAAGCCAGCAAAAACCAACAAAGTATTTAAGATGGAAATACATACCTGGCTCTGCTCTTTCACACCTTGCAAAAGTAATTTAAGACAGGTAGCACTGCAAAACACCATCAATGGAACCGGATAAAGTGTTAAAATTCCTATAAATCTAGAAGGCTAATGCACACTAGGTGCCCAGGACCAGGAGCCTGAAACACCAAACTTCATGCACATGAGCCCCCTGCCATGCACACCCACACACAGCTGGAACACCACCAGGCAGCTGCCTCAAACCATGAACTGCCTTACGTGGAAGCATGACTCTCTTCCTCTCACATACAGTGCAGAAGAGATTTTTTGGTGACAAAAATCACGGTTATCTTATTTTTGAGGACTTAAATACAGTCAGATACTCAGTGTCCATGTGTGTACATGCACAAACACAAGCACACTTACACAAAGAGCTGTGTATTAACAGCTGTACACAGCATTCTGTTAACTGGAAAATAATGGCAGTGGTATAAACAAGCAGCTTATGAAGTACACAGTGCTAAGTAATTTTTGTGCATATTTTTTTCTCCATATGCTGGAAAATTAAAACACCTGATATTTAAAAATATCTACCTGCCTTCTAACTTCCCCTTGGAAACAGAGCAGTAAAATTTTATTAGAAATAAAAATTGCAAAACAAAGTGCAGAAGGAGAGAGGTTGATACTATTTCTTCATAACAGACTTTTGGCAAAACATCACTTGAATTTTAAGTGGACCCTTTATATATTGCTTTGGCAAACTTAGACAAGCAAATTACATAATTTTCTTCATCTTCTTAAGGAAACCAGAAATATCTTACTCCCAGACAATTTGTGTTTCAGAATATTTTAAATTTAGAACAGCAACATACCTTCAAGTATCAGCAAACACGCAATCCCACAGAAACCACTAACCTGGAGATGTCCCTAAAGAATTTATCTGCACTGTCTTCTCCAGTTCACTGTAGGACCAGGCAACATAATTTTTAATTGCTACAAAACTGCTATAACCTTACATCCCAAACTAAACTTACTATTTTCTCCAAAGAAACATACGCTAAAAAGAGCAAATGTACAAGAAAATACATTCAAACCATTACTTTGAGTCATTCATTCACCACAGATGAGGGTCTGAGAAACAACCACAGTAACAATGACAAATTGATTGTAGTGAAGAACCATAAAATACTAAATGAAGATACTAAACCGTATTTTCTTTCTTTGATTTCTAACAATGGAAGTACACCTCCCATTAAACTTATCCCCTCTAATTTGATTAAACCATTGTCATTGTTGAGAGGGAACTGCTGGAGCACAAACACAGCAATACCAGTTTCAATTCCAAAAGCTATAAAGAAAGGCAGTAAATCAGACAAAACAATACTAGAAAGAGAAGCCAAGTGAAAAAAACTAGAAGTAATTGAGGGACAAAACATGAGAACAGATCTCCAGAAACATTAGGACAGTTTCTAAAGGAAATAAAAGAGGAAATTGATTAATTAGATATACAAAGTAATGAAAGTAACAGGAGTTATTAACAGTAAGATTCTATATAGATAGAAAACTAGTAGAGAAATGTGTGAACACGGATACACATTTTTGCATAAAAATTTTAAACATGAAAGTTTTAAGTGATAAATAGAAACCACAGCTGCAACAAAACTTTTGTTTGTATAGCATAAGAGGGATACTAAAAGAGAATAGGTAGTCGGTGACATTCAAGGATAAAAAATGTGACTAAAAATGTAAATGTCTGGAATTTCCCAGGTCATAACACTTGCCAGCAATGTAAGTTCAGCCAGGTTCCTCAACTCAGATAGTTTTGGCAAAAAAATAAGCTCCACACTAGACGGCAGCAAGGACAAGGGAGTTTGAGACACAAATTTTCTAATGCTCCCTACAAGGTAGGGCTAACTGCACAACAACTAAAAGGGTTTCTAACAGCTGAAATCTAATGTAAATAAGCTGAATGTAAATTAACCAAGGAGGATGGAGGGAAATCATGCATAAAACCATACAGAATTAAAAATAGCAAAGAAAAGAAAATGCTAAGTGATGTGAAAGAACAAAGAGAAGGTTCACTAGTGATCACAACCAATACAAATTACTAAACAATATACCCAAGGACTGATTTTAACTAAAAAATTTAATACAGGTAGAAAATGTAATTACTCTTCTACTTAAACAGAATAGAGAAGTGATAGATGAAAGTTGTACACTACCAACTAATCAGGATCCACAAAGGTACACAATTCTCAGACTGAGCAGAACTACTGCAACACAGCCATGCACACCTCGAAAGCTGTTCAAAAGACTCGCTACTTGCAACAAAACAATTGTCCCAAGACACATCTGGTTTTGAAGAGTTTCAGGTTTTATTCACCAACAAACTGTAGCTTAGCAGGAGCAGCCACATAACTTTGATATTCAACAAAACGGTGCAAGCAACAGCCTGCCTTCAAATACCACCGACAAAAGGAAAAAATCCAGGCAAATTAAAGAGAAGAAATTGTACAGAATCATGCACAGTCCAGCATATTTCCTTCGCAAGTTATGCTTTGGAAAGCGACTGGTAATCAGCAAATGCCAGACCAGGGAGTGTCACTGAAAGGCGAAGCAAGACCAATGTAAAAAACATTCTTCAGAACACAGAGAAGATGCTTTACAAAACAAAAGAAACGATGCATGAGTTAAAAAAAAAAGAAAAAAAAATGCATTCTGCAAAACTATTAACATTGCTGGATACTGAAGTAATGGCAGCTATGTTTATAGATGAGTCTATAAACAATGACAACTAATTTCTTTTAGTAGAAAAACTGTTTAAAGATAGGAATGTTTTTTCATTAATATGATAGTTTTCTAGCATACTGATGCCTAAGCACAATGAGTTTGGGGTTTTAGAAACAGATAGTGACAAAATAGGAAAAAGAAGAAATCCTAGCAACAGAATATCACTTTTAACATTGGGGAACATTCATTTCTTAGCAGAGAAAATTGCTCACAGAAATTTACAGAGAAAAACCATCTATCCCACAAGATAAAACCATTACTGACATAAGAACTGACAGCTATTACCTACATAAGAACATTATACCCAATAGAGACAGCTCAAATTCTAAGACACTCTCAAGAACATGTTACCTAATGCCCAGCACAGTTTGACAGACTAAATCACTACACTCAGTGGAGTGTGCTCACTGCTGTTCCTTTTCCTAAGGGTCCTTAGGAACGAAGGCAGCAGATCCTGGGCCACATACATTGTCTAAATAGGATTAGAATTTATAATATATCCTTGTTCACCTGACAACACAGAAATGATAATTTTTGCTTCCCTTACAGATGCCGATGTATTAGCAAGACGATCCCTTAGCTGAGAAAGCTTACTGTTTAGGTTTGGTTAAGTTGACTTTAGCAAAGGACTAAGTAAAAGGTGCTGTTCTGCAGGTAACTGCAATCCTTCCTGGCTTTGAAATCTTCACCAAATTTAAGAATGATTTGAGCATTTCTGTTGAAATCACAACAGAAATTAAGCACGATACTTAATGCTCTTAGAAACTACCAGAATCCTGGTAGCGTAAAGCCCAACTTACACCTATTACCTATTTTTAAAAAGTAACATGTTGGCTATTGTGCTTTTGACATTTATGGCTGGAACCAAAATCAGCAGCTGCTGCCTGCAGTTCACAGATGGACAAAGGATCTCTTAACCCAAATAGAGAGAGAAAAAAGGTTTTCAGCACAGCATACAGTACCCGCTAATTCCAATGCAGCCGTTTCTGCATCTTATAAATGCAAGTAAAGACAATTCAGACTTTCCCCAAGTACATCTTCTGCTGAAAGCTTTCAGCAAGATCAAACAGTCATGCTGTGGTGATAAACAGGCTACTGACTCTGGCCCACCAGCATGCCAGTTTAAACATCACTTCTGCACCTCTTGATTAGTGTGCAGTTTTGGGATCACAACACAGACCAACCTCAAAAAGTCCATAATTTCCTCTACATTGTGTAAAGAACAGAAGAAGTGCCCTTGTCTTGAAAGACAATTTGCCTTATTTCTTGCTCAAAGAAAACTGCCAAGGACAGGATGAAATGACTAAGCACATAATTATGTTCAACCAACCTGAATGGAAAAAGTATATTCACAAACAAAAAGGAATGCTACATAAATATCTGCTGCTGCATATTTCCAGAATCAGATGCGCTAGATTTCTGAGAGATTTCTGTATTGACAATTTCATTAGTTATTACAAATTGAATTCATTATGAAAGACAATATTTTTGTTACAAAGAAGCTTTTAATTTAAATTTATGCTTCTTAATTATATACTAGCAATACTTTGCAGTGTGTTCAATTGCAAATAACAGAATTTGGGTAAAACATTACAGTCCATTTCTAGCTTCTGTTTTGACTTACACCTGAAACAAAAAGAGGCAGCTGTCTCGGACATCAAATGCTCAAAACCAATAGGAGATGGTTCATGACATAACCAGCTGTTAAATGCTGCCATTTTACGCTGCAGACACTTAAAAGTTTTTGCATTCAAGTGAAATTTGGAGATGTTCATTGAAAAAAAAAAAAGCAAACCTGAAAGCCAGTAAATCCTGAGCCAGAGATGGTTCCTCCTTAGGCTGCTCAACCTCAAGTGGCCAGCATACTAGAGAAAGTGCCATATACACTTGCCCAGATCCTCAGTTCTTCCTTGGCTGAATCTGTATGACTCCTTGGCTGAATCTGTGTGACTGTTCTCATGCTTTTCTGAGAAAAGAATCACTTCTCAACTGTGAAATCAGAAATATGAGGGAGTTCAGTCAGGAGAACACAAATAAAAAAAAAAAAGCTGTGGTACACTTGAGCTATATGAGTCACTTTCTTAAAATTATTGATAATCAAGATATGTCTTACAGAGAATTTCAGATGATACACTTGTGTTAAAGCAAGCAAGAACAGTGAAATCCATCTTTTTTATTCCAAGTTCAGTGAAAGAGGGCTACAATCAAGCACAACTACCATCAAAGGTTAAGAGAGCTTCCACAGGAGGCTCAATCATACAAACTAAATTAAAATTGAAAAATATGTTTGAGGATAACAGAGGAAATAATACTACCTGTACAAGCTAAGAACAATTCAGACAACAGCAGGTTTCACCAGTAGTCTAAATAAAGCTTCCATATTACATGAAAGACTAAATATGTGATTTTCCACAACAAATAAAGGTAGGGCTTCTGTATATTTGACGTCTCCAAGTTACTTACTGAGATCTAATAATATTTTCCATCCCTCCATTTATGCGTACACTTTTGCAAGTCTGGAAGTGCCTGAAAGGAATTGTTTCTACCTATACATATTTTCTGTTAAGATTGTTTTCATGTCTGTATTCATAACACTCTTTCTAAATCTGTTTTCTGAATAGCTGGAACATTAACGCTGAAATAATGACTGCCTGTAGATTCCATAATCCTACAGGTTATTACTTTGCATCAAGACAGATAAGTTGCAAAAACCAAACCCAAAACCCACAGGACCAGATACAGTTCAACAACACTATTAGACTCTACATCATGAACAGCACTCTAATTCAAGTTCTGTGGAATGCGAACACCATCTAATTGGAACAGCAGCAGCCCAAAACGTTCCTATTTCCAATATCTGTTCCTTTTATTTAAGGAAATACAATGTTAAAAGAAGGTTATAATTACCATGTAAATGAGTTCAAAGTTAAAGAGGCCAAAAATTCAACATTAATGCAGGAGCAGTAAAATTCTGCTGTGCTCCTCCACCAAACTTCAATTTATGCCCCTAGTATCTTGTCCTCTCCATCAATCACCACTGTGAAGTACCTGGCTCTACCTTCTTGATCATTTCCTCCTGGAAACTGGAAGGATGCTATCAGGTCCTCTTGAAGCTGCTTCTTCTCCAGGTTTAACAAGCCTAGAACCCTTCTCCTCTCTTCAAACAGCAAGTATTCTGGCCCCCAACCACCTTTTTGGTGGTTCTCCATTGAACTCACTCCAGCTTGTCAATGCTTCTTGTACTTGGGAGTACAAGACTGGAAGTGGTCTTGGACTACACACAGATTAAAATATGCCAATTTAAGGGGGATAATCCTTTTCCTTCTTGAAATATACTGTTAATACAGCCCAAGATACTTTGCTCTCTTTGCAGTCAGGCTGCACTGGTAACTTTCATTCAGGTTGCTGTACAGCAAAACCCTTAGATCCCTTTCTACAGATCTGCTCCTCAAGACAGTAACGCTTCAAGGAATTCTTCCTTTTCATATGTAGAACTTTGCATTTGTTTTTAGAATTTCATGGAGTTCCTATCTAGGTCTCTTCAAATGGCAGATCTGTGTACCAACTGGTTCTCTCCAATTTGGTGCTGTCTGCAAACCTGACAAGTGAACTGCGTCACCTCCTCTGGTTCCTCGGTAAAGATATTAAACAGGACTGGTAGCAAGACAGACCCCTACAGTACACTGTAACTGGCCTCAAGGCCAACTATGACTCATTGACCATCACCCTCTGAGGCTGATCATTCAACCTTTTCTTTAACTCTTCTTGTTCACCTGTCCAGACTGCATTATCTTAACCTGGAGACAAGAGTACTGTGAGAGACAGTGCTGAAGGACTCACAAAAATCTGAAGTGTTCTCCCTTTAACCACAAATGCACAGGAAAGTCAACAGGTCTGTGCATACAGCATCCTCCAAGCATAAAATTAAGAGCCGTACTATAAACCATGTGAACAAAAGTTAATGTAATGGTACATTTAATGAAAACTACAGAAATTGCGAAAGCAGAAAAGCAATTAGGAATTGAAATATCTCACTGTTAGGTTAGATAAGTATGGCACAACTGTGAGAACTGTAGTATTCTGGACAGCTGAAATTATTCCTTCTGTGAGCTGTCATCAAAAGTAGAAACAACTTTTGATGCAGGAACACACAGTTCACAAAGCCAGTGAAGCCATCTTGAATCAAAGAGCTACTAATAGTAACTGTAATATATTCATATTAAACCTATTTGGAATGTCAAAAAATACATCCATTCCAACAAAGTTAAATTTCACCAAAGTAAGCTACATAAGAAGGAAAAGGCTATTTAAAAGGAGCACCTCAAAACAAAACTGCTTGCACGTGACAGGGATCATCCATCAAAACGGTTAGAAACACACACCACTTACTAAAAACAAGCAGGTAAGGACAACAAAAAAAAGCCCTGGGAAAGCCAGCTTGACTAAAAACAAAACTGGAGAATGTTTTTTTTAGGTAGAAAAGCATCTTTTAAAAAGCGGATGTTGCTCCTAAGCAGTGAAAACAGGGACGGGGAAGACTTCTTATAAACATTAGCTGGCTACTAAAAAATTGTAAAAAAGGAAAGCAAAAATAAGCTTTAAACCCAACTTCTAAATAACTCTTTCAATCCACCATTAAAACCTGTTCTAAGAACAATCATGAATGTAAGAAAGAATCAGTAGGGCAAATATGTAAGTGAAACATGAAGAAAGAGTTCAAACAAAACTACCAGAACACCTAAATCAATTTTTTTTTTCCTCCCTGATGCTCACTGTAGAAGAGTTGGTGGAAGTTGCCACAAGAGTCTTCCTCCATAAGGGTAGCACAGAGCATTTTAAGCAATCAGCAGAGGATAACCCTGATAAAATAATTAACAAGTCATCAAGATCACCAAATTTCATCAAAATTCAGCACAACTTTCTGAAGTAAAATATTAAATGATTGATCTAATTGCCATTATGTGAAATTTATTCCTTAAAACTGCTCCAAAAGACAGCAATGACAGAGTCAAATACTGAAGCATTTAAAAAAAAATTAGCTTTTTTGGAGCAGCCAGGGAAGTCTGGTACAGGTAAGCCAGGCCAGCACCAAAGCAAACAGTTTAAATTATATATAATTTAAACTACAGTTTAAACTATGGCAAAACCAACAAGATAGAGCATATGGATAAATATATGGGAAAAGCCAGCAACTTTTGCAGAGGGAAGACACTACCACTAGTAGTAGCTGATAGATTGATAAGCAGCTGTGTATGATTTCAGCAACAGAAAAAACATGGATTTTCAAGAAGTTTGGACAAGCTGCCTAACAAAAGGTAAGGAACCTCCTAAACAAATTGTGCTAACACAGGACAAAAGATTAGATCCTCACAGAATTAAATAACTAGTTAAAAAAATGATAAGCAAGAGCAGAAAAACAGTTTTTCATATGAGAGATTTTGCCAGCAGAATTCCTAAAGCGTCAATGTGATACAGCACACCTAAGATACAGAAAGCTAGTTTAAAAAAAGAAAAGAAGAAAAGAAAAAGCCTTACTAACAACAGAAATTTGGCATAACCAAAAATAAATCTGATCAACATGTATAAATGATTGAACCATAAAATTCCATGCAAATGAAAGACAAAGCACACTGAAAAAGAAATTACATATGATCATAGAATAGAATCACAAAATCATTAAGGTTGAAAAATACCTCCAAGATCATCAAGTCCAACCTTTGACCAAATGCCACCATGCCCACTAAACCAACCATATCATGAAGTACCACATCTACTTGTTTCTTTAACACTTCCAGGGATGGTGACTCCACCACTTCCCTGGAGAGCCTGTTCCAGTGCTTAACCACTCTTTCAGTGAAAAGATTTTTCCTAATATCCAACCTGAACCTGGTACAACTTGAGACCATTTCCCCTTGTTCTATTGTTTGTTACCTGGAAGAAGAGACCAACTCCCAACTCGCCACAATCTCTCAGGCAGTTGTAAAGACAGAAGGTCCCCTTGAACCTCCTTTCCTCCAGGCTAAACAACCCAGCTCCCTAAGCCACTCCTCACAGGACTTATATTCCAGACCCTTCACCATCTCTGGACATGCTCCAGCACCTCAATGTCCTGCTTCTAGTGAAGGGCCCAAACCCCAAAACAGTACACAAAGTGCAGCCTCACCTGTGCCCAGTACAGGGGGATGGTCACTGCCCTGGTCCTGCTGGCCCCATTATTGCTGATACAACTGGTTCTGGCTGATACAATTGGTATCCCTGAACAAAGAAACCAGTTGATGAATGATACCAGTTTTGTAACTAGTTTGGGGGGTTTGTGTTGGGAAATGGAATCATCATCCATGGTTCTCTGCTAAAATCCCAATAGTGATCCTAGCCTTTAGATTTGTGATCTCTTTGATCATCAGGAAATTATGACAGAATAACACAGAAAAGAAAAAAAAAAGAAGAAAAACCACTGTGCCACTAGTGTGCCCATGTTTTTGAATACTGGACACAATTCTCATAATTCTTCTTCAACATCTTAAAAAAGTGAACACAGAGCCAGAAAAGGCACAGAGAAGCCAAAGACTACTTACTGGTATAGGTTAGCTTCTCGAAACAGAACAAATAAACCAATTAGAGCAGCACAACAGAAATATTTAAGTTAACCAAAGAATCAATAAACTTTTAGAACCTGCAGCCTCAAAATGCAAAACTTCTACTAATTCCCAAAAGCAACTCAACAAGAAATGCTAATAAAGAAACCATTAGATTGGACACGTCTCCCAGTTCAGTGATACAGCAAAACAGACTGGACTGATATGCTCAGAGGAAAGGTGATAATTTACGTCCACTGAGCAGAATGCTGGAAAAAGTGAACCCAGCTGTCAGTGTACCCTCAAAGTACATGAGTGGCAGAAGGCAAGAAAAGCAGAGTTTTCTTCTAATGGTGACATTACAACTTTCAAAAGTTTATGAACAAGTATTTTCCTTTATTTGAAGTTAACTCGAAAGTGTTGCTAATGTCTCTTACAAAATGGCACGGTCTGGTATATGCCACGACATTGTGCTATATCCAACAGACTAGCACCTCCATGAAAGAGAAAACTATACAGTGCTTCTTTTCAAGCTACTAACAAGAAAACGAATACATTACAGGCTCTAAACACAAGGAATTGTCAGGTAAAACTGCTTATTAATACAGACAGCCTGAAAAAAGTAATTTATTAATTATCAGTATTCAAAGATGCACAAGATAAAGCACAATTCTAATGAAAACAATACCATCAGGCAGCCAAGCAACTAATATAAGAAATTAAGTTTATTTGCACACTTCTGCTTGAAGTGCATGCCTTTCACATTTTCTACTGCTTATATATTAATACATCTGAAAACCAGTTTCTGCAGCTGGTATGTTGATATCTTTATTGCTACACAGCAAGGTACCAGTCTCTTGAAAAGGCAGACTTCTAGTAAATAGCTGTCAACAAGTCTATGCATGACTGAAGTCAAATTACAAATAGTAAAGGAACAGGTTTTTGAACTTAATGCCAGCAAAATATCATGTATCTAATCCATGAAAGAATTACAGACCTTAAGTCTGCCATTATTTTTATTATCCATACCATTTACTTTTTGGTCTGCTCCACAGCTTTGTTTAGACTTACTAATCAATGGTACTTACCACTGGTACTTTAACAATAACATTTTCTATGTATATACAACAGGAAACATTTCTATTTTTGAATTATTTACATATATTATTACATCGGCAAAAATTATAAGAATCTAGAAATGTTTCTAGCAAAAATTAAACATCCCTTTAGTAGCAAGCAACTTGGTTCAGTCCTCTGAAATCGCTGCATCAAATTTTTAGTTACTCATCAAATGTAGGTCTTTTTTGTCAATGAGAAAAGATTTGAATGACTGGAATTGCTTCCTAAGAGAAAAACTAGAAGTAAAAGCCTTTTACATTAAAAAAACCTCAAACAAACCCACACTAAAACAAATCCAACCCACACACCACAAAAACACTAACTCCTCCTCCCCTCCAATTCCACAACAGAAGTACAATCCCTATTTCACATCCTATGCTCTGTGTAAGAAAGGTCTTGCTGACTTCCAAGCACACACAACATGACAGTATCAATGCTTCTGCGTGTCCTCTGGAAGGACATGTAACACCAATTTTGAACAGCTTTCTGCCAGATCAGTTTAAATCACTGTAATTTTACACATAATTAAAATAAAATGACCTATATATTCATCTTTATTTAAATTACATAAGCTACTAACAGCTTAAGAAAACAAACTACACAGTTATTGCAAGGTACTGAAAGAGGCATGTGCTACAATGAGAACTAATCCTTTCATAAATCATTATTACACAGAAAACAATTCCTGGTCTTCTAACACAGTAAGAGGTATTTGATAACGGAACAGCATAGAATCACAGTATTAATTATACAATGCAGATATCGATATATAATTTTCTCATATTTAATCATAACTACAAATTATTTTTGATTTTTTTCCCATCTCATACTGGGTTTGCAGGGATGAAAAACAGGCTCAGAAAAAGCACTTCAGAGTTTCCAATTTAATTAACTGTTGTTAGAGGGTAAAGTAGAACAAGTGATTGTAAAAACAATGTAGGTTTGGTGGTGTTTTTTTTAAATATACACCAACCTGATAATAATCACTGTACTTTGATACTAATTTTAGAGGTGATATCTGGAAACTGCAATTATTTGTGAATTTATGGGAAAAACAGAATTTGACAGTCTGGTCCGAAAAAACAATCAATTATTAAGGTAAAAACCCAGATCCAGAGTGCTGTGTTAATCCTCCCTGGGCATCACATTACTCACAAATTCCACATTCAGTATATTTAAATACGGACTTCAAGTAAAGAATGATCACAGGCAAAAGATTTGACATAGAAGATTAATGATAAGCAATGAAGACTATGTGAATGGTCTGTGAATGGCCCAGCATAACACAGGATTAGTGTGTCAGAGAACAGTATCTTCTCTCACAACTGCTACATGCCATCACATCACATAACAATGCTAATAAAATGTTAGTCATCATCAAGCCTTATCCTTTTCAAGATGCAGGCATCAAGTACAGGCACATATGGACAGAGTACTTCAAGAAAAGCACGGACTTTTATTTTATTCCTGAAATAAAAATATGAATGACATAGTAAAAAACCTCACTCATATTTAGAAGCATGACAGTACTTAAAAGATTAAAAAAACCCCTCTGGCAATTGACTACATTTATACATAGACATTAAAAGCATTCTAAAATGAAGCAATTTCAAATGGTCAGTACATCATTAGGGATGGGAAAGAGGTATCCCTTATAACCAAAGCACCTCATTCAGACAGGTAATACAACACTCGCTTCACTGGTGAAATACCAGTGAGCGTGACAGCTCTTCCTATACAATGTTGGTCATTACTAACCTGGGCCATAGTTTTGTTTCCTCTTTGATTAGAAGAAAGTATAGAAAGAAAAGCAATTAGCTGGGCTGAGCAGTAGCCTGAGCAATTTATTGATAAAGTACAGATTCTTATGGTCTCTACCTGGGCTTTAGAGAAAATAGTAATTTCAACTGCAATCTGTATGCATAATAGCATCTGAAAGCATTATTTAAATAAAGTTTAGCCCAGTCCTTCCACTGCAGTTTTGCAGTCTGGCATCTCTAACCTTACAGGTCACATGTCAATTAAGCAACCACTTATTAAATCCATTTTTCTTTAAGTAATCTTCCATCAAGTTTTTCTAAGCTATTATTTTTTCCACTTCCAAACACAAGAGATCAGGAGTGTTGGGATGCCAGTCCCACATCAGCTAGCAATGTCCATTTTTTAAAATGATTTGGAAGAATAGAAAAGGGCTTTCTAAGTACAAATATTAAATTGGAGGAACACCAAACTACAGAAGGTTAGGTGCAATGTGCACGCTTATAATATGTGTTGTGCTTCTAGTTTTTCTCAGGCATAAATGTTATCAAATTAGTTCAATTTGAACATCAATGAAGTGTGCCAACCATAATGCAACTATGGGAAATTCTATGTCCCAGTTAAAGGGCTTTTTTCCACCCCTGAGGAACTGGTTTTGGCACAAAACTGAACTTGTAAGCCCATCTAAAAGCCCTCTTTCTCCTTTCCCTTCTGCCCATCAATACACACTAAATATAATACAATACGCAGGTATTTATTTCTTATAAAACCAAGCAAATCCAATAACAAAATAAAATGAAATTTCAGAGGTTTTAAAACAAGCAATACCAAGAGAGGTTTTTTTAATGTCTAGTGTATCTGTGTAGAGGAAAGAGTAAATTATTAATCCAGGATTGGTTTCAATGAAGTGTCAAGTCAAACAGAGCCTACAAAGAAATTACAGCAACATTTTTCCATATCCTGTTCATGAAATAAAACCAATTTAGCATTTTAATTAGAAAAAACCTTTAAAGAAAGCTTTAAAAGTTGATATTAGGCAATGAAATTTACAGTCCTTGCAATTTCAGTCATTAATTATTCTAAACCTGTGAATTACCCCCATAGATAATGTTATGTCTAAATATTAATTCCTCAAAAGAAAATGGCTTCAAGCTAGTCATTAAAGCTTCTACTGAGGGAAGTCCAAGCTATCTTTAATACAGTATCTTAAAAACCCTAATGAATTACAGATGGCAACGAAAAAAAATGCATGTCATTACCATCAGTGTCAACAAAAAAGTAACTTAAAAAATAACATTTCTTTCCAAGTTATATTTTGTGCATTTTTTCATTATTTATATTTAACATTTTGTACCTATCTACTAAGACATGTGCTTGTTATTCATTCTAACATAAAAGAAGTTTGCAGGGTTCTGTATCCTTTACTGTATAAAACACATAATGCTACAGTCTGGTGGTAGAGCAGGATCTGCACAAATTAGGTGCAAGAATTTTTAAAAACTTAATTGTGCATTGACAAATTAAAGCACATATTTTGTGTCCTTAAGCTATACTACTTTTTGTAGAAAGAAAACAAATTGTCTCCAACTCATTTCTCATACCTAATTTTTAGTTTTCAAATAGGATACAGATCTTCATTCTTCCTCTAATAAATGCTCGTTTAATTCAAAATGCACAAAGAGAGATCAGAAATTCAGAGTGGGAATAAGGTGGCTGAGAATGCTCTTTAGAAGCAAGAGGAAGATGACATAAAAGTGAACTGGAAGAAAGAACTAGAAAATTCATAGCTGCGAAGAGAGAACAGTAGGTCAGAAGCACCATTGGGCCATTTTCCCATGCTATACTAACACAGGAACATCAACATATGATTTCAATATTTATTTTCTTATCTTTTTTTTTATAGGATTATGGAATGAACGGATAACAGAGTTGAGAAAGAGATGATAAGCTATTTTTCAGTGTTACAATTTTTTTTTCTTTTAATGTAAACACTACTCCTTTGGTTTAGCTTCATATTAATTTCTCTTTAGATACCTAACACATTAAATGCTTCGGAAAGCTCAGTAAAAGTTACTAAAGAAGGATGGTAACACAGCTTGCACAAAGGAGTTCAACTACGATTTAAAAAATTGCCTCCTATCAGAATCAGAGAAATGTGCCAAAAATGAAGCATAATTCCCCTGTTTGCAGAACAGACTATCTAGTCTAAGGCATACTTGGTAAGATTTGACACCACTATTGCTGAATTACATCGAGTTGTTCTTAAAAACCCTCTTGTCTTCTCAAGTGCTTATGGTTCCCCATTTCTAACAGAGATGATCTTAATATCCGTTCTCCTAAATGTGTGAAACATGGAGCAGGGTTAGACAAGGGCTCTGACCAAGAGACACAGTGTCCATGAAATACTCCATCTACAAGAAGTCTCTGCCGTGTGAGGGTCAGGAGCTATAACTATCACCAGGGTATAGGCTGCGAGCAGCTGTAAATGGTTATTTAGGTCCCATGCGTAAATAGCTTTATTCCAGAACCATGGAGAATGTTAAATGACAGCCTCAAATTCAGCACAAGTTTTTTGGACCTTGGCTTCTTTTTGAGCAAGGCTGTGGGAATTGGAGGAGGACAGACATTAATGTACCATGTTCCCAGGGCTAAAAAGGAAAATGCCATCTTGTCTTTTATACTTTCCACTGTCCACCTTTTCTAGTTCTTTGCATCTACAACTATAAACAATGTTATGTAGCACTTAAAGTAGGAAGATTTTCCAAGAAGGCAGGAGAAGTGAAAAGCAAATCAAACAGGTTAATTTAATAATCTTATTACAGTACGTATTTGAATAAGGATTAATTGCTATCAACACATCAGAAAAACAAGCTATTTTAAAAATAGATTTTGGTCATTAAACTTTTAAAATGTGAATATAAATACTCATGCTAGAAGTGCAGACATGGCACCTCAACAAAGTGCAGGTCACAGTTACTTGCACATATTAATATCCTTAGATTAATTTCAGTCCAACTTGACATTAAATATTTATCTGAAACTTCTTGTTACAAAACAGCTTTTCAATAACAGCGAAAAGTAATTATAGCTGTGAGCATGAAAAGTTTAAATTAAAAGCTATAACATTATAAACATTTATATTTTGTTAAATGCTTACATAACATTTCTTTTTTATAAGCGGGTTACACACAATCAAACATACAAAGCTACAGTCTATAATTCCAGGCTCGCTCTGGTCATTCCATAAAACAAGTGGCCAAATCATCCTGGTAGTCAAAGACAATCTTGGAGGAATTAATTTCACAAAATGGTGCATGCTTGTCATCAGGAGATCTAAAGTAATCCATCCCTCTGAGCATAGGAAGGAGAACGCCAGCCCTGCAAACGTTTCTGAGTATCTTTAAAGTTCATACTTTAGGAGATGTAACACAGAATTGTATGGCTAATTCATCTTGCTTTTAAATGGCCAAGAAAATGGGAAAAGGTGGTAAATTACGTCGGTGGAGAAAATGGGAATGACAGTATCTCAAAGTCTGGAGGATGTAAACTCCAATCTTGGAAACCTTTAGGGACTGAGTTGTACTGCAGCATTTGATTACTTGTTGAAATACACAGATGTCTTCCACTGATGGAGAATTCCTTTTTCCTTTTGTCCTTCCTCTTTGCATTCATAAAAATACATCATACAGTTTTCCTCCAGCTTTGCTGTAAAGTATCAAACAGCTGTAGCATCAGAGTAAATTGCTAATATGACAGGGAGACTAAAAGGAAATACCACCACCACTTAATTTTTCAGCCAACACCAATAGTGCTTACAAATTAAAAAACCTTGCTTAAAAAGCCATGTTATGAAGACATCTCGCTTACAACCAGGGATTTAGAGAAGAGACAAGATCCAATACCCTATTCAAAGTAACAGCAAGTTGAAAGATACTGCCTGCAAAGCAGATTCAAATGGAGCTATCCATGTCTGAGCATTCAGAAGCCAAACACTGCAGTGAATTGAAAAAGTGAGTACCAAAAGTTGCACCGGTAATGAAATTACCCACGCTGTATGCCTGGCCCCTGGCAGAGCGGACCGCAGGGAAGATGAATTACTCAGAGGGCTCAGCACGCTCAGGGAAGGGATTGCACTTAATGCCCTGGAATGTGCCTCGGCAGAATGCCCGTGTCCGGCACCACTGGCTGGAATCCAAGCAGATCCATTACCTTCCCTTTATACATCAGCTTACCACATGCCTTGCTGACACCACAGATATGCCTTTCCTCCTCCCCTTTATTTTTAACTGTAGTATCTTTAAACACAACTGAGATGCATGCTTCAGGCTATACCATTAAGGAGAATTTTAAACCCACTTTAGCACTTGGTAAATTATTGCGTTATCTTCCCAACTCTAATCTATATTGTTCTAAAAACAGGCAAATTAAACTACTGATACACTTCACAAAGATGCTTACATGAGTCACACTGATCCAACTGCTCTTTGAATATCGAGTTATTTGCACATGAACCCTTTAAATGTCCATAAAAACAACTATTTTCACTCAAAAATAATTATTTTGACTGTCTCCGAAAAAAAAAGTAGCCCTTATCAGGAAGTTCTTAGTAAACAGAGGATAGAGAAAAGATAATTATATGCTTCCTTTCAAAACTGATTTGCTTTTTCTTCAGTTGTGTGTATTTGTAGTACCCAGTTGTACACAAATCTGGTTGAGAATTAGTGTACTTTTGAAATTCTGCATCTCCCCTTCACTCTGGCCCCGAAAGAATCATATTTTTATCACAGATTAACAATACCATAAGTATCTAAATATTTTTACTTGGGAAAAAAAAAAAAGAAATATAACTCCAGAAAGCTTTTTTTTTTTTTTTTGGGAAATCATCACACCCAATGAGTTGGTTGAGACACACCTGTGATCTGAAAGATGCAGACTGAACTTTGTGTTTTGCTTTATCCAGATCACGGATTTGAGCCTAAATAGTTCATATCCCAACCTTCAGACTCTCCTTATTCAGAAAGATTACTTCTCCTCTTTATTCTTGTCATAGGCAGTAGAAATTTCCTTAATATCATCAAAACAGACATATTCCTACCTTGCAGACTAAAACTACCTGCTTCATTTACAGTGGGAAAAAAACTAATTAAAAAAAAATTCCTGCCAGGTCTCCAGTAAACTTACTACCACAGGACAGTCTGACGCTTTCTGTACACAAATGCAGATGTCCAGGACTTAGTACAGTAATCATTATGCTGAGGTACAGCCTTATCACTTGAATAGGCCTCTAAAACTCAATACTAAGCTTACACTACGAACACAGCTATTCGTTCCCATGCTAATCAGGAGGAGAATTAGAAAAGAACCAAATTGCAACACTATACTCCCACCAAAAAAAAAAAAAAAGGCAGGGAGCTTTTACTCCTGCTGCAGCAAAAACTCAATCAAAAACTCAATTCATGGTTCATGTAACATAAGCTTAAATATGTTCTGCTGCAGTGCAAGAGAATCCTGCCATTAACAATGATTTGAACATACAAGACACTACAAAAACAACAGACACAAAGATAATCTAAGTTTATATATGCTTGATAAATTATTTCCATGTAACAAAAATTCTTCCCTCTCCCTTTTTTTTCCCCCCAACTTTAAGTTTCCTAAAGCTGCTTCTGTGTGGGAAGTGATTCTCTTCCCCTTTCCATCTGAAGGTCACTAGCCCTCAACAAACCAATAAAATAACTTCATATGGAGCAAACTCATACTATAAGGAGAGGAGTAGGATATGAAATGAATAATCAACTAGCAATTTCACAAGATTAAAGCAGCCATCAGTTTTTACAGCCCTTTTTCTATTATTACAGGCTTATTTTTCACTGTGGTGAGTACTGTACCTTGGCACTTCAATAAAGTTTCTCTCCTTGTGATTTAACAAAAGCCACCAAAGAACTCATCAAGACTTGCTACACTTGACTCTCTAGTCAGGGGTATACAAAGCATATATATACATCGATCCTTCCATGTAGTGTCATCGTGAATACTAGCAGAGCATTTGGTACCATTAAAGTATTAAAGAACATCATTAAAGAGCAGCCCTGTCGAGAAGGATTTGGGGTGATAGCTGATGAAGAACTCAGCATGAGCTGCCACTGTGCGCTCGCAGCACAGAAAGCAAATCAAATCTCAGGCTGCACCAAAACCAGCATGACCAGCAGGTCGGGGAGGTGATTCTTCTCCTGTAGTTGGCTAGTGTGAGACCCCACTTGGAGTGCTGCATACAGTTCTGGTGCTCCCAACATAAAAAGGACATGGAACTGCTGGAGAAAATCCAGAGAGGGCCAAGAAGTTGATAAAAGGACTGGAGCACCTCCCCTACGAGGACAGGCTGAGGAAGTTGGTGCTGTTGAGCCTGGAGAAGAGAAGGTTGCCTGGAGACCTCATAGCAGCCTTCCAGTATCTGAAAGGGGACTACAGAGAAGCCAGAGGGGATTCCTTATCAGGAACTGCAGTGATATGACAAGGAGCAATGGGCACAAACTGAAAGAGAGGAAATTTAGGTTACATATTAGAGACAAATTCTTAACTGTGAGGATGGTGAGGTACTGGAACAGGCTTCCCAGGGAGGTTTTGGATGCCTCAACTCTGGCAGTGTTCAAGGTCAGGTTGGATAAGGCCTTGAGCAACTCGATCTAGTTGGAGATGTCCCTGCCCATTACAGAGGGTGTTGAAATAGATGATCTTTATGGTTTCTTTCAATCCTTAACATTCTATGATTCTATGAAAGTCACATTATTGTTCATAGTACTGAGAAAGTATCTTGGCTTTCACTGAGAAACTTCCAGGCCTTATAATTCAGAAGTTTCAAGCCTGGGGGTTCAAAAACAATAAAGAGAATCCATGTGACCTTAAATAAAAACATTCTGTTTTCAGCCTGTTCAATTTTAAGGCTTGATTTATGACTACTAAACACTTATGACCACTACATCACCCTACCATGAAGTTTCACTCACTTTCTTGTCAAAGCATTGTTTTACCATGAACAGGTTGGCTATGTGGTGCATAAATTGCTTATAAATATATCTAACAGCAATTTTATTTCTTTTAATGTCAGACATTTCATAAGTCACTTACAAATAGTAGAAAATTAATTATGCTATTGTATATACTTATTGCATAAAATAACATTTTTTGAGATAACTGCAAAAACACAGGGTACTTTCCTCAGCACCTTATGTATACAGCAGTTCCAAAAACACAGTAGAATAACTTCTGGAGAAGAACTGATCTACTTTCTCATTCCCTGCTTCCCCTACTCTAAAAGTATTATATTAAATAGGAATACTGCAAGACCAAAACTGAATAAAGGAAATACTTCCTGCTAAAGCAGAACAACTGCTTTTATGAACTGCCTATAGGAGAAGTTTCACATGCTCAGCAAAATAACTCAGCATAAAAAAATTATTCAGCTGATGCATAGGCATGAGTGCTCCTTGTATGTTAACTTCAAATCCTTGTGAAAACTCTTCATGGTCTCCGCTCTTTGCAAATTATGACCCCTAGGACCAACACTCTGTCCATGATTAAAAGCACATCACTATTGCCTCACGGCCACCTCAACAGAACCTGATCATTATCAGTAACTCATCATCTGTCTATTCAAAATTTACTGAAAGCAAAGACACATTCTACAGCTTGGTGTGGTGAACAAGAGCTTGTGTAATCTTCCCAGTTACAACAGCTGCTCGAATAAAAGATATGGGGCCTATCAACTTTGTTTTGCCAAATGCATTCACAGGGATACTAGACAGGCTAGAAGCATCCCACGAGCATGCAGTGATGAGAAACAATCTCTGGGTCTGTTGTAGCAAGATAACAGCCCTGTTACGACCTCCAGAATGACAGGGAACACTGTATTCATGAAGCTTTACACACTTCAAAGAACTGTGAGCAACACTTTAATTCACTTGCAGTGGTCCAGTCAGATCAACTGCATATATCTGATGGCCAGAAGCAGATGTAAATAACTTGAATGTATTGAGGTGAAACACAATCACATACACGATGGAACCATACTGACATCATATCCAGAATTTAATCCCTACACAGCCTGGCCCAGAGCCATAGTGTCTACTTCCCATTACTCACCACCTTCTAACCCTGCATTCAAGGCCGAGCCCAGTGCAGTCTCCTTTTGCTTCAGCAATGGAAGGAGGAGAATCAGGCATTGCTTTCTGCTGGCAAGTGGCAGTGCAGAGCAGCCCCTCGTGCAGCCTGCTGCTCCTGGAAGTGATGGAGGGAGAGTAACCTAACCCACAGGCTCACGAAGCAGAGAGGACCCAGGACCCTCTGGCACTTCATCTCGCAGAGCCCTGCAGGAAAGAACAGCAGACCCCTACAAAGATCTAATTAAGAAGCAATTAGGAGAAGAAGAAGGAAGAGAGACGCCACATTACTTCCACACCTACAGACTCACAAATCCTTCCCATAAAGGATTCAGCCATGTGATGACTCTCAGGATAATCACTCCCTGTTTGCTGTCAGTACCAGTACTCTGCAATACTGGAAGTGGTACCTCGCACCACTGCCACTGAGAATGAGGGAATGTTGCAAGGAAAAAGTCATCCTGAACATCATATACTGCTTCTAAAGTTTTACACCAAGGAATCTGACTATGACTCCATGATTTCTGACAATGTATCTTGACTGCATTGCTGTCATTTCAAGTAGCAGTACTGTCAAGAGACCTTCACATCACAAATAATAAACTGAGGTACTCATGATAAATAGTCAGTAAACAGATGGTATACTAATGGTGAAAGTGCATTATTTTTCACAGGGGTGTTAACATAAAGAATCCAGTACTTATTGCTATACCAAGTCTGCTCAATTAACACATCAAACATTTTGATTCATCTAAATATTTAGATTTTTCTTTATATTTTGCACTTTTGAGACTGAAGAGAAGCAAGAACATAAATCTTAAAATTAAAGAATAACATCATTTGGCGACATGACATTGTCAGTTTTCCAAATTTAACAGCAGCTGGGAAAATAGTATGTCAGCAATTTCCTACAGTGCTTTTCTGGGAGATTGAGTAGGAACATTACATACAACAGAGTAAGAGAAAACACTGTGTTCTAGGAAAAGTAATTTTATACCCTTTACACTGTTTATCATTCATGATGGTTCTTCAGCTAAACAAAAATCTAAAGTTTTAACAGATCTTTTAAAAAAATCCAGAAACAGAAGACTTGCTTTTATTTTCGCCATTTTTGTTTTCCATGTTGAGTCCTTCCCATAGGTCACAACCTAAATGCTGTTACTCGTGACTTTTTTAGGTCTTTAGTAGTCTTTTTAAAAAACTTTCCTGGAAAGAGCTCAAAAAGACAAGCACAAATTTCTTTACAGTAGTGCTTAACTACAGCTCTGAGTCAAAAAATTAACAATTGTTTTTACCCAGTAGGAGAAATACTGCAGCAGTAACAAATGCACATGCAATAACAATCAAGCTATAAAAACAATTCCAGCTCTGATAAAACAGAGAAATTGATTTGCTTTGAATTACAAATTACAATACACATTTTAACTGTAACAAACAAAACAGAGCATGTTTTGCTATTATAAATTAATCCCTACATATTGTGTTAAGAAGTTTCCACATGGAAAGGTCTGGCTACATCCAATGTCAATGAAAAGAGTTCACTGAAGTAAAGAAAAAAGAGCAGCATGCACTGCCAGATATTTTGGTGGAGGGCTAGAAGATAATAATTACAGACAAAACAAGTCACAGCACAGGAAAAGCATCTGCACAGTGCAGAACTCACCCCACTGAGCACAAATGGAATCCACATATTTTAGTAGCTCTGTTTCCATTACTCAATTGTTTCTAAATTTTTTATTGTTTTATACATATAATTGTTTTATAAACATCCCTGGCCTAATCTCAGAATTTATGTAGAATCAGAAAAAGACTGCATTTCTTTGACCGCAAACTTAGTAAATGATATCCATATTTTCCAAGTAGCTGCTGTTAAGTGCACCACTGGAAAAAAACCAAAACAAACAAAAAAGTATTCCCTTAAATGACAATAGTGACACAAAGGAAGGAAGACAAAGCACATCTTGCACTTGCATGAAGCACTGAAAAAAGGTTTACTCTGATTTATGCATGTTAGTACCAAAAGTCTCTTAAAAATCTCCCAGAAAACAACCAAACCAAACCAACAACTTCCCAGAATGTTCTACTGTGGACACAACTGTGCTGGTTTTGGTTGGGATAGAGTTAGTATTTTTCATAGTAGCTTGTATGGAACTATATTTTGGATTTGTGCTGGAAATAGTGACACAGGGATGTTTTAGTTATTGCTGAGCTGAGCTTACATAGAACCAAGGCCTCTCGCCCCACCCCAGCTGTGAGTGGGCTGGGGGGGTGCACAAGGAGTTGGGAGGTGACACAGCTGGGACAGCTGACACCCACTGACCAAAGGGATGCCCAGACCACATTGCATCATGCTCAGTATATAAAGCTGGGGGCACATGGAGGAAGGCGGGAATATTTGGAGCGATGGAATTTGTCTCCCCAGGTCACTGTTACACATGATGGAGACCTGCTTTCCTGTCTTTATGCTTTATGCTGTCTTTATCTCAGCCCATGAATTTTCTCACTTTACTCTTCCGCCAGGGAAGAGCGAGCAAGGGGCTGTGAGGTGTTTAGTTGCTAACTGGGGTTAAACCACGACTCACTGAAAAAGATAGAAAAGCTTCTCTTAAGTGGAGATGGATCTCGTGAAGAACAGTTAAGTTCATCTCATGTGAACAACTAAATCAAGTATCAATTATCCTCATTTGTTCCTTATTAAACAGTACAGATCTTATATTAATGCTTTACACTAGATAAAAGCATCTAAATTGATCTCGGAAATCCTGGTTTTAAATTGCTGCATGTTGTGCATTGTTTTTTTCATCTTTAGGAGATTAAATGCTTAGCCCTGCTGTTTTCACATCTTCAGCAGAAACCTATCATTACTCACTTATTCCCAAATATAGCAGTGCTACTACTGTATTCCCTTATGCCCAAGACCATCAAGCATATTTTTCAGTACAAAAGGGTGCCAGATGTTTTATCCATCAGCTTTGCCACATTTCCAGGTAAGAACCATACATTCTTATGCTTTCCCCTCAGGTTAATAAGCAAGGGAAAATATTTCATTCTGACAATTCCAGTCTACTGAGACCCCTGACACTTCACATTTAAACAACGTAAGGTTATGAAGTAAAGGCAAAGAGCACTATCTTAGTCTCCATGCCAAGTATAATTCTAATTTTGCATTTCCTTTAAGCGCACCAAATTACCAGACAAGTTTGGTTTGTTGTTACTGTGATACACCAGAGTCAGAAAGTAAAGGCATGAGTTCTGCTAAACTGTCTCTTTCATAGCCACAGACTATAGATATCTCATTTAATAAAAAAACTGACTCCCCACTTCCTGTTCAATAAAAGGCAGTATTGAATGCAGTGACCTACTGAGTTGACTGCCTTGTTGTGAGCTAAGACAACTTTTTTTTTTTGTAATTAGATTTAGGTAATAAAAATCTAAAAGCAAATTTAGAGAGAACTGGTCCAGAAGCTGTATTGCAGCCCAAAACCAATTCTTCTGTCAGTTATGCTTTTAAGGTCTCTTATCTTCTACTTTTTCAAGTTTTATAAAAGAAGCAGACCATCAGACAATGTGGTCAATAAGTAGCCATTATGACTTCTCTACTGAAAAATAAGTTCATTTTGGCAACTTTCTGAGAGAATAGAATACAAAGTCCATTCCACCGTGGTGTGCAATACATCACAGAACTTTCCGCTTTTCTCCTTGACAAGATTTCACATTAGCATGTCAAGTTCCAAGCCCTGTCTAACCTGGAGCATGCAGCCCTCTGCCTCTTAGAGTGCCACCAGAAGAAGTCTTTGATGAAACTTCAGGCAGAATTCATCCTTTAAATTCTGAGCATATCTGCCCATTTAGACTAGAAACTTTCAAAATAAGTCCCATAACTTCATTACTAACACAATTTTATATTTATTTTTCATTCCTGCATTCACAGTCTGTATTTTAAGTATATTTTAGACATATGCATACATATCCTTAATAATAAAGTATAAATTTACATTATAAATATATATGTACATAACTTTTTATGCATCAGTACGCTTTAATATTACATTATAATTTCTTAATAGATTATTTTTCATCTGTGCTAGGGTTTGTCTCTTCAATCTTTGAAGGCAGACAAAAGAGTTTGACGATTTGGCAAAGGAGCAGGGAAGGTATCAGAACTGATAAGATAATATTTGTTAGCTACATCTGCTAGAAGTGCTTTTTATACACTACTACAGTGCAAGACAGTCATTCTTGACATTTCTTCTACCCTGAAAGGGACACAAACCCTGAGGAACTACTTTAAATGATGTCTGGTGTTTAAAGCTGGCAAGACTCCCTTCTCTTGTCTTTCAGTTCACAGGGTAATAAAAATCTTCCTGAGTAACAATAGGGAGCTATAGCCTAATACATGTATTCTGAATGAGCATTTCACACTATTTTATCTGTCATTTATTTTGGATGATTATTCTAACTGGTGTCTTTCTGGAATATTATTCAACCAAAATTAAGCCTAGTTACACTAAGTAACCTTATTATAGGAACCACAGTAAAAAGAAAATTAGGCAAAATTATAATGCATCAAAATTCAGTGACCTAAAAGTACCCAATGCAGAAAACAGGTGTAATGTTATTGTAAAATACATCACCAGTGAAGCCTATATAATTTTCTCCACAGCACAAATTAAAGTAGATTCTGAGTTATTTCTCCTTTTTCTGGCTACATTATGTTTCCAAAACACTGAGCTGCTAATCAGGAATAACCATATTCAGTCGGCCACAATTTTACACAAAGCTCCGCAAAGAAGTGTAACACTGATCTCTGATGCTAACCCAGCAAACACGTTCGAAAACCAGTGGAAAACAGCAGCAATGGGGGAATAGTTGCTACTGCTTGCACAGAACAGATCATTTCTTACCAAAAAAGGGGCTAATTATCACTATGTTCAAAATTTTTATGAAAACAAAGGCAAACAGAGCTTCCACCTAATAGAGCAAATTAAAAAAAGAAAACTTATCTATTTTGAAGCCATCTACAGTATTTACTGGAGAAAAAGTCTTTTATTGCCAGTAAATAAATGTTAGTTTTTTCTCTAGGTTTGTTGTTAAAAATCAGAATATTATTTTGTGGAATTCTTTTTAATTAATCTATTTTTTGTTTTCAGGCAAGCTATTTTCTTATCTGTTTATGTTTGCCCACTAACATAAACAGCCAAAGACTCTCAAACACTAGCCTTTTATTACATTAGCTAAAAACACAAAACCATGCAGCTTAACTCACCCCACCTGTCCACACGTATCAAAGTGCCTAGAAAGAATGTTAGATTTTATTTAATCACTGAAGTCATATAGCAAGAGTGAATTCAAGTAAAAGGTGACAGATAGATGAAAGATAGTTAAATTTTAACCTTGACCCTCTGAGATTACATTTGACATCATGTTGTTTTAGTATCAATGAAGACACCTGCACAAAGAATCTCCGTGCACACAGAGAAGGGAATAAATGTAAATATTTTCAAAGCCAAAAACTTCAGGATAGAAATATTTCACATTCAAAAAGCTGAAAAGGATACCATATATTTAAAGCTGTGAAACAAATGCACATACATAAGTAATACTTAAGGGCATCATTAATTATAGCATCATAGTCCTACAGATTCCATACTCTCTATACCACATTCTATTTTAGGCACACAACATGACAATGTCTGTATGTCACTAATGCTGAGAATGATGTTTGTGATATATTTAATACCTCAGTTATTGATTTAGACTGCTTGGTGGATACCTGATACATACAGTATTTCCATAACACTGAAATACAGAATTAAACAAGAGGTAGCTAAGGTTACTCTCTTTGGCTGCGCAAGAGGAAGAGTTTCAGAAATACTGTAGTATATTTAAGGAAAAGAAAAAAGATTAGAGTAAGCTGAGCTAGCAATCTAATTGCAGGGGAGGTGCATATTTATTGATGCTTAAAAACTAGAGGAATGTTGTTTAAAAATGCATTTTTTGAGCACTTGCTATTTTCTGAATATTTTGGGACTATTAACTGAAACTCATTCAATCTAGATGAAATAGAAAGCAACAATGTTACCAAGGCATTTAAACACACAGAACCAAAGAGATTGCATTGTAGTACTCCAGCATTCTTCTAGATGCATGGAAAGCAAAAAACTTAGTAGGAATATATTCACACAATATACCAGAGTCAGAAGGAACATGCATGAATTGTGTTAAACTGTCTCCTTCATATAGATGTTGTGTTAAACTGTCTCCTTCATATAGATGTCTCAGTCGCTTAATAAAAAATTTACTGTTCAATAACAGACAGTATTGAACGCATTTACCTACTGAGTTGACTGCCTTGTTGTGATCTAAGACAACTTTTTTTGGTAATATTTATTGAGATAGTAAATATAGCAGTAAAGATACAGTGGAGAGTAAACCACAAAGCTGGCAGAGGGATGGATGTGACCACGTGCCGACAAGAGTGCTGCCCACTACACATCTGTAAGAAGCTTCTCTAGTACTGAGCACCACTGTAAAGAAACACCAAGGGTTCAGAGCACCTTGAATCCAGCTGGACCCCCACTCCAAAGGCTGCCAGTTTTGCAGATTCTTCAGCGGGAAGATTTAAAGGCACCATCTTGCAGATGATTCAAGGACCCAACCTGAAGATGTATTAAGAATCCTCTAACATTTCCAGCCATGGTACAATGATAACAGAAATCTAGGGCTGTGCAGGGAACCACTGCCTAACTCTATGTGCTGTGTCCTCCTCCACTCTGAACAGCATAAGACAGCAGGGAGAACAATAACCAGGAGCAAGGTAAGATGCAAAAACATAGAAGGACAACATTTTAAGGAAGTCGCCCCTTCCTTTAAGGAAGTTGCAAAATAGGAAGAAGATCTAAAAACAAACAAACAAAAAAGCAATCCTTACTTAAAGATGCTCCAATGTAAAACAGTAATAGTAATTTTCATTTTTTTACATGGCATCACTTTACCACACAGATTTTAAGCATTAATAATGTAACCATTTGGTCAGGTTTGCACCAGCTGAATTCAAATATGAGGCTTCTCTGAGGCCTGCAAACCATCAGTGAGCAGCCCATTTGATACGATTACAAACACTTGCATTAAGTTTCAAAAGTGTGTTAAAGCATTATGACGCAAAGGTATTTTATATACACGCTTAATTTTACTTTGTGAGCATCCTAGTAATCTTTTATGTGCACTGTTACATCTGCATCCTCAATTAGTTTCTAACAGAACAAAGACTTGGAGATAAACACTTCAAAACATTACTTAGCAGAAGAAGACCTACTCTAGGATTTTTGCTCCACCAGAAGCAGGCAATTCTTTTCTTTTTATGACAGAGTAAGCACGGGAATCTCCCTTTATGTTTCTTAGATTAGACTGCACATATTCTTTCTGGTTTTATTTTAGAACCACATTCCTCCCTCCAGGCGATTCCATACATCATTACAAATCCTTATGCGATTTTATCCCACGTTCTATATTTATCAAGACACCTCATCTTAATAGCAATGTTCTTCCCTTAGCATGATCCAGGCTTTTAAAAGAGATTGCAAAGATATCTCCATAAAAATTCCCATTCTAACAAGATTCATCAATGTCTCACAATTCAAAGTATTGACACGTAACTTTGTAGGAATCATTGTTTAGGTATATGAAATACATTTTTTTTCTATTTGGTGACCAAATTCAAATGCTACATACATACTTTTATCTGACCAAAAATCCTTCACATGCCGTTACTATGCACCTAAATAAAATTATCTGTTACAAAAAAATACTCAGAAATACACTGAGTGAGAAAGAATAATCTAAAAGTAGTGGAAGCATAACTTAAGTCACAAAGTAGTCCTGGATGCTAAGGATGTGTAAAAAGCCTACCAAAATCCCAGAGCTATGCACTTCTTCCTTCCACTGCTCTGTAGAAGTTACTTCAAAGGATTTAAATAAAATGCATGCAACTAATTACATTTGCTTTGGAAGCATGTGCATCTTACACATTTCTGCCAGAAGTTACCAATCAAGTAAATATAAACTAAACAGGTAACATGCTTATAGTAGATAGTATTTTGCAAATCATCTATTGATCTGGGTTGGAAATTCTACCTGAGAGAAAACCATGCAAAATAGAGAATTTGTCTAAAACTACTGTATCTCAGCTGCATATCAACTACATCAAACTCATCTCTTTGGAGACACAGTACACATGTCAAAATGTCAAGAAAAAAACACGGGTTGGATTTCAGAACTTTTTTAACCATTCTTATCAGCTTCCAAGTCTAGGAGTCACGAGACTTTTACTAAATCCCTAATAAACTTAAGATATGCTTCATGTAAGTACTCTCCTTAGATTATCCTATGAGCTGTGGCACCATAGCCCTGTAATTTGCTTAGAGGTCCTCCAGGATACTATTTTGCCTTTCCATAGTGACAGAACCATTTGAGTCTTTCCTGAACAAACCAGTGTTTGAAGAATCCTTTACAGTATTCTGGTTTCTTTAAACAGTGGAAGGCAATAGTTCCAAAACAGACTTGTGTGGTGGGTACGTATGTAGCCCTGAAAAACTAATCTAAGCTGTAGTTTTAATCATTTGAAGTATTTTACTTCCCGTTGCTCAGAATAACAGTATTCATATCCCTGTGACACAAAGTCACCACTACCAAGTGTGGCTATTTTTGCTTCTCTTAAGAATTGCTAACACTGGAAAATGATGAAACATTCAATGCAGGTCAAAGCAAAATAAAAAAAGTCAATGCAGTACAAAATAGAATTGTTTCAATAAACATGTTTTAAATCAAACAAGAATTTCAGACACTTAAAAATACAAAAACATCACAAATAATTTGTTAACTATTGTTTAAGCATTATCTTTGTATTTTCAGTATGATCAAATACAACATACATTTTTAAGACCTCTGGGACACAAATTGAGTCCCTCCTTATCTGGAATAATTGAAGATTGTTGATGCAACAGAGCAGTAGTAGAAAAGGTAAGATAAAGAGAACCAACTACATTACAATCATGTAACAGAAAGTATTAACAAGAACATACCCAAAAAATTCTGTAAGCTGTGTTTTCCTCTTTACCTCAGGTAAGCAGTATCAAATATTTAAGTACCAACTAATGCTCCCACAACCCTAGAAAAAGAATCCTGAAACACAATAAAGTTTATCAGCAAACAGACAAGACCTCGCACACATATAACTTCACATATGTGCTAGTAACAACTCCAGTCAGTCTCATTTAGAAAACAGTGACTTAGACTCAGCACAAATTGTGACATGCTGCAGAGATGGCAACTTTTCAAGGACAAATCAAATTATAATCTCCTTTCTGAAGCTAGTGACTAAACACAGCCATAAAAGACTCAGCAGGAGCAAGATATGCTGCCTCTGGCAGCCTGCTGCTTCTCAGAATTTTCTTATCATTTGCAGTTTGTGCGCGTACAAGATCGATCCTACAGTCCTTTGGGAAGTTCCAAATTTAGTTGGAGCAAGGAGGCAGGACTCATTGCTTCTCACAAAATGCTACAACCTCCCAGCATGTGCCATTCCAAATCTCCTCGCATGACAATCACACACTTGATTCTTGACCCTGATAAAGGTTAACCTAACTGTGTGCAAAGCTGACTTGAGATAAGCAGCACACTGTAATGAAAGAATCCCAACAGTTTTAGGCCATATTAGTATGGCAAATTTCATGCTCTGAGAGAATAAAGACACAGCAGACAATACTGCACGTCTCATCAAGGTTACAAACCACATACCATCGTGTCATTTGAATTACACTACTAAAGAAGAAATATACAAAGTTTCATTATGAATATGCTAACCACTTAATGTAAGTTGTAAGAACTGATATGTGGTGGTGAAAATGGGGACCAAAGCTTTAAAAAAACCCCAACCTGAAAATTTATTGTCAGAATAAGCAATAATATTAAAACACAGTAACCAAACATAAGCCACTACAAATAAGCAATAATATTAAAACAGTAACCAAACATAAGCCACTACAAAATAAAACAGACAGTATCCATACAAGTCACAAAAAGAAAACAGATTATCTGACCCTCCATCTCCTTTGATTCTGCACAGTCTTGTACACAGGCTGGAGTTCACTCACTCTGAGCAGAAGTAAGAAGTGCCAATAACCAATATGAGCAGGATTAAACCCACTCCAGCAGCAAGCAAGGACTGGAATTAAATAATTATTTAAGAAACTAGGTGCCAAAGGTGTGCCAGTCTTTGACTTGAAAATAATCAAAAGTTTTAGACGGAAAAAACCCTGAATTTATAGAACTTTAGCTTTGACATGTGGTATGCCAGCTTCAACATAAACTGTGTATCTGAAATTGACTAGAAGAAGGTATAGCTAAAATATGTCTGACTAGTTTGGTAGCGACTACTTTTATTAAAGGGAATATCTAAATGACATTAGCAACTTCAACTGCTTAACCTAATCAAAGAGCAAGTATTCGCAATGAAACTTTGCTTCTGCCACAAAGTTACTAATGATTGTTGCATCTCACTTAGGACGAGAATGAGAATTTACCCAGTGGCTCAAATTATGCTTACACCGGAGTCCCGCACACAGGTAATGCTTGGTCTTTAATGACAGCACTTCTTAAACAAAAAGCGATGCTGCTGAAAAGCGTCACATAACTAAACCTAAAATTTTCTTATGTTGACATCGTCAGCTTCACTCTGCCTAGTATTTTAAACAACTACCACCAATTTCGCAGCAATTCAATAGTAAAGACTGTATTACCAAGGAAAACTGGGAAGCACTGCAGTACAATCTCACTGCATTCTCAAGAGCAAATGTTAGGCCTAGTTGACAAGACAGAAGTATAAACATTTCCACTACCTATTCGTTTATTACAATGATAAAAGAGAATTATCCTGTTTAATTTCAAATACTTGCCTTAATCTGTAGTATTTCAGATACCTATGCTGCAAACAATCCTACTACATAACACACTACAAGAGGAATAAACAGGTCAATACTGTTTGCCAGCACAATCTCAAGCAAGGCTGCTTGGGATCAGTTACAATGAAAAGGAATAATAACAGAAAGTAAGGTTATCCTCTATTAGCATGTGAAAAGTATCTCCATTTAACAGCTTTCCACAAGCTCTGAGCTGAAAGGTGGCTTCAAAATATAAAATAAAGGTGACGTACTTGTTACAACACTCTGTTTTGCTTTTGACTCTTTTTCTATCAATAAGAAGTCACAAGTAGCATCTAAACTGCTGAAGAGACTTGCAGCATGGCTCTTTGGCTCTATCACTCTATTCCTCATTGCCTTCACAATCCAGTTCCACTTTCAGCTTATCAGCCTTAATGTTACGCTCTGCATGGTCAGTTCTTATGTAGTTTTGAAAAGCTCAATACATTAGTTGCAGCTATATGGAACACAAGACACTTGGAAAACAAGCACCTCCAACAAACATTTTACTGGAAAATTGGAAGAAGTTCATATTGAATAAACCACTAAACATTTGCACAGTCTAGGAATTTACTGTCTCCAAAACCAAATCAGTTAAACAAGCCACAGACCTTTGGAGTTTCCCCTGAGAATTATTAAAAGTGTACTTGTAGGACTGTCCATGTGTTACATGGAAGCTACTCCTAGAGAACACAACAGCACCAGAACCAGATCACTCCACTCAACAGCGTTTAAAAGTGATTACTCTCCACATATAACACTTTTTATGTATTCCTACATACACATCTACGTAAGCAAGAGTTCCATACACATGCGAAACTGGTCTGTGACAAGACTTTTTAAACATAATGCAATACTGCTGAAAAATGTCACATAACTAATTGTGAAAACAACAAGAAGATATGTTTCCAGCAGGATTTCTAGTGGAGTAAGGGATGTTTTTCTTGCTAGGAGCTGTATACAGAAAACTAAACTTTTAACACATGGTGTCCAAGGAGCCAGGACTAACAGCTAATCAATTCATAAAAATGCTTATTTAATAAAAATTGAGTTTCCCAAGAAGATGCCATTTAGAAATTCTCCAAAATTAACACTGCAATATTAAAAAAAAAATAATTCTTTGTTCTTGACTCAAGAATAAAGGTTGCTATTTATCTGCTTGTAGTTCAGCCCATTCTATCACTGTTAAGAGACAAGACACTAATGCATACAAACAGCTGAACTTCCAAAAATTGTTAGATACAGGTAGGTGAATGGACTGAGTAATGCAAGCATACACTGACCTCTTCCTCCCATCCCACCTAAAGCCTCCGGCCTACAAAACATTTAGGTCTTCCAGGCTTCAATTAACAAACCAACTCCAATTGATGGTAACTTCTTAGCTGAAGAAAGAACAGGAAAAAGCTCACCACCTCCATGAACAGGATGAAGTTGGGAAACACAACTGTGTTTTGAAACTTGAAAAGGTTATTTTGTAAATAATAACCATCTGTCCTTGAACATACGCTCCTGAGCGACCACTGATGCTCCAAGGCAAATGACACTTTAGCATCCAGAGCACACATGTTGGACATAGTAAGAGGACATGATTCTGTGCGATGCGCTTCAGACAAAGCATCACCTACAAAAGCGCTACTTTCCCGAAACGCTTTTTTTCAGAAGGAAATAAAAGGTGCATGAGTGCCTGACAGCACCTGCCGTGCAGACGGGGCACGGCCAAAGGAAGGCAGCCACCCTCCACCCGCAAGCCGCGCCGTGCCGGCTGTGCGGTGCCGGCCGCGCCGGCCCCGGGGCCCCTGCGGGGCGCACGGGGCAGGTGACACGCTGGTGGTGCGGCACGGGCAGCACGGGCCGTGAGTGCTCCGGCAGGACGGGGCCCACCGCCGCGCCCGGCCCGGGGCAGCGCGGTGATGGTGATGGTGATGCCGCCGCCGCCGCCGCCGCCGCCTTACCTGAGCCAGGACGGTGGGCAGCA
>VWZF01004533.1:302699-327975 GCA_013396755.1 Sclerurus mexicanus | reverse complement strand
CCCGCGCTCGGCCCCGCCGCCATGGCGCCGGGAGCGCGCCGGGCCCGCGCGGCCGGACGGGACGGGACGGGACGGGGCCCGCGGAGAGGTAACCGGGAAGGAGCCACGCGGGGATCGGCCTCTGCCCCCGCCCACGCAGCTGGCGGCAGGATGAGAGGATAGAGGTTTAGGTTGGACACGAGGTGGAATTTCTCCGCGGAGAGGGCGGTTAGACACTGGGAGGTGGTGGAGCCACCGCGCCTGGAGGTGTTTAAGGAGAGACTGGACGTGGCACTTCGGTGCTGTGGTCTAGTTGGCGTGGTGGTGCCCTGTCGCCACCGGATGGATTCGGTGGTCCCAGAGGTCTCTCCCAGCCCAGCGGATCCTGTGGTCCTGTCAGGCAGGTGGGGGCGCAGCAGTGACCGGCGCCCCCGGGGCTGAGGGGAGGCGGCGGGGCCCCGCTCCCAGCCCTGCCCTGGAAACAGCCCTTCCCGGCGGGCTGCGGCTGCCCCATGGCTTTCCCGGGCAGGGGACAGGGCCTGGCGGGCTGCTGGCGGAGGGGGAAGGCGTCAGGACAGGGCCAGGCGCCTGTCTGTGCCAACACCGAAGGCCTCCCTGCCAGCGCGGCCCTCCAGCTCCGGGGGTGCCCCTGGCCACCCCCCTGTGTCTCTCGCTGAGCTCAGCGTCACCTTGGTGTGACTCTTTTCCCAGAGCTTTAAGCCACTGCCAAGTACATGAAGAGCGGGGTTCAAAACCCTGCGGGAAGGCCGGTGTGCCGAGAGAGGCAGGTTAGGTGAGCATCCACAAGCAGGGCTGACCTGAAGCTGTGTGCTCTGCGCTTTGGGTTTTCTAGGTGTTGGAGGTGTCACAGAGGTGTTGGATGTGTCGCTCAGTGTATGATCCAGACGAGAAAAAACAAAAGTGTGAACAAGTTTAGAAAATCCTTTTCAAGGGCAGAGCAGAGGATCTCATGAGATAGGGGTGACAGAAGATGCTGTTCACAGAAACTGTTGTGGCAGAGATGTTCACTGAAAAGCATTACAGGACGATTTGATTGGCAGTAATCACGTGTGTCAAAACACAACTATTCACTGTGCATGCCATAGAGTGCTTTTTTTCTCCACTGCCGTAGTTTTAGCAAAACTCTCTAGGTCTTGATTAGATTGAGTTGATTGGTCACACTCAAACATTAGTTAGTTGATCACATTCAGAAATTGGGCTATCCTGGAATTAATGACGAGGTCATATGAGATAAAACAGAGAGGAAGCTAAACATCACTTGAATGTTGGCAGTTCAAATATCCCTGTTTTCAGAGTAGTTCACCTAGTGGCTCCATGTGGATGTGGGAAAAGAGAATGGTGAGACAATGGCTGCATGCAATTCCCTGTTACTTCAGTCTTCGGTTGAAGGCCTTCAGAAAGTACTCAATCTGCTTTAGCAAGCTGTATCTTTCACCTCTTTCTGGAATGGCAGCCAGTACTGTGTTGTCAGCATTACAAATGCTGTGGTACGGGCTCTGAAACATGGAAATGCTTTTTTACTCTCTATCCACTGACAAAAAGTGATAATTCGTCAGTGCCACTAAAGTGATTTTAGTGGCATTGATTTTGGAGTCATAAATTCAGTTTCCTAGGTAATAATTTCAGTCATTTAACTAATGGCATCTCAGAATTTATCCAGTCTTCCATTAGCATGTGTTGTTCACTGAGTGTCACTCTGTGAAGTGTTTGAGACATCTCTGGGAATCACAGGACCTGAGTCCTGAGGATATAAACCCTTCAAAAACACCTTCTTTGGGGAACACAAATGACTTCTCATTGCAAAATCACCCAGGAGTGCAAAATGCAGGGCGCGAATGGTTTCCATCTCCACATACTAATGTACATTGCAAAATTTTTTCCTGTTTCCAGAGACCTAGAAACTAACTCATGTGGGAAAAGCCTTTTTAATTCCCAGATACTGCAAAACATAGGATCAGAATTCCTCTATTGTTACACACAATAACACACTACAAAATCCGACTTCTGCTGCAGAGATGTAAAACTTGCAGCATATTCCTATCCCCTATTTCTAATTCACTCCAGACAGACAAAATAGTTTCCATCCGAATCTTATACTTTGACATAGAATATTTGTACAAAAATATTAAAAGTACTTCACTTTCTGTGTCAACTGGTAACAAGCACTTGATGAGTGCTGACAGCACCTTAGAAACATTGTAAAGGATGGCAGAGTGATTTGATTTCTGAATGCCTGATCCCATGATGTTGAGCACACAACCACAATGCAGGTAAGCAGGTTTAGTTCATTACTCTGCCAGGCATTTTCAGTGTTTCTTTAAGTAAGAACAAAAAAGTAGGTCATCTGTCTTTCCTCAGTTGACATTCCTGACCGGAACAGATACAACTGCAGTGTGAACGGAGGGTTATCCTCATATGGCTGCAAGCACGCAATGCTGCTGAGGAAGTTGTGTCCTTAGCCACCCTTTCTCTCCTTGCAGTAAGTTCACTCCGTGGGTGCAGTGTCCAGGAGTACAAAGCTCTTGTTACACTGATTTTGCTGACAGTTGTGTTGCTGTAACCGGGCTGGTGCAGTTGTGAGTGCTAAAACATACACCTAAATAGCTAGAAAACTCTTGGAAGGAAGACAAAGTCCTGTTTCGCCCCATGCAATATCACTGCAGGGTAGTTTATGACAGAAAGCAAAACTCGCTGTGATCTGTAGAAATGACACTGACAGTCTGGTACATATGAGTTTCATCAGACAAATTGAACTATGTGGTGACAAATGTCATCAACTACTATGCCTGGCAGCACTAAAATGTTAGCTCCCTTTCCCATTCTGCTCAGTTTGCTATTCCTTGGCTCTTATAAGCAGAAATCATTACATTTAGCAAGCTGACATACCCGCTTTTTTAAAAAGTACTTTCTACATGTTTACTTCAGAGTTTGTACTAGAGGTGTTTGCATTGATGAAAAACTGAGAAAGCAAATGAAAAGACTAATAAAGTATTTTCTGTTTAAAATGTAATTTTTCCTTAACAGTCAATGTTCCACTGCATAGTTATGTAACAATACTTAAATGCAGTCTTTTCTTGTTAGACATAATGAATATAATGTGAAGTTAAACCAAAAGACAAAAACATACTGCCATGACACAAAATCCCTGTGAGTCCTATGATTCTTAGGAAGTCGTGTTTGGCACAGACTTAATTTCTTTTAAGTTACAAAGTCAAAAGTGAAAAAATAAAAATGACAAGTGAACATACGACTTCTCATAGCTGAAGGTCCACTTCCACATCTCAGTGTCTTTTAAGAGGGTTAGGCCAAGTTCCAGCAGGGATTCGCTCTCTGCTATTACCCCAATCCCCTCAACAGCATTAGGCTTAGTGCCAGCATTCATTTACTCTTGTAACAGCTTAAATTAACGCCTGTTACATTCTATCTAAACTCTTTCTTACAGAGTGAGAGTTGAGAGCTGGATTCAGTCACCTGGTCTCAGGGTCACCCATCATGCTCCTCTGTCTTTCAGGACTTCAAGTACTGCATAAACTGGATTGGGGAAGGCGATGATCAGTCATTTGCAAATTGAGGGAGGGGCTGGCAAGCCATCTTTTGTATACATGACCCCATTTCATGAGAAATAGCATGGGTGTGGTCTGATTTATTTACCATAAGTACATATAACAAACAGTAAGCTCCAGCCAAATGTAAGATTTTAGTAGGCTAGACACTGTGCTAACGGTATTTTGATACTTTTCTGGAGGAGCTGAAGAGACAAGCTAATCGAAAGACAGGATATATCCCTGCTTGGTTTCGTAGGTCAGGAACTGGACTATAGATTATATTTTGCCCAAAGTAAGATAGAAGACTGAAACAAGAGGTCTCACAAAACCAGACCTTCTTTATCCCCTTCAAAATTACATTGGTCCCCTTATGAATACCATTTTTATTTCACTTTAACAGGCATGAGAGTCTGACTATGGTTACAAGGCAAACACTCTGAGGCAGGTAAGGATATAAGCACAAAGAAGACAGTGATAGACTAGTGATAACACAAAATAATCTAAACATACTTAGTATAGGGTAATTGTATAGAATTGGACAGTTGTTAAAGTTGGCCAGCTGATACCTTGATCTCTGTCTAGAGACTCAAAGTCCCCTACCAAGGTCTTCATGATGAAGGCTAGGGGTTAACTTCAGGGATTTCCAAAGCTGTTTTGTATGCTAGAAAGTTTATTATTCAGAGAATAGTTAGAATCTTCAAAGGTCATCTACTCCACCCCCTCCCTCCAATGAGCAGCTCCAACATACTCAGCTAGGTCAGGTTGCTCAGAGCCCTGTTCAACTTTACCTTGTGTATTTCTGTAATTTCTACCCATCCCTCCTGCAAAAGAAAGAAAAAACCCAAACAAACAACAAAGAGAGAAGAGGTTAGTTTCAAGGAACCTGAAATACCTTCCTCTGATGAAAAAACCTTGAAGACGACAATGTGTTGTTAGTTTACAGAAATTCCAGTTGTTTTGTATGCTTTGGAGCTGATGGAAATGGAACTAATTATCAAACACTCAACATTCATCCACTACTAAAACTGAAAATAAATGTGAACATTTTATGGCTAGATAACACCATTCAGTCATAAATAAGAGTTCACAGCAATCTTTGTGTTTAGGAGTACACTATAAATATGGCTTATCTTCAAATATTTTCAACTCACTAGAGTTACTTGAAAGCTTATCATGATAGAGTCCATTTAAAAGGAAAAGAATTAAAATTTATCTAAACTATGTGTCCCCAAATACCTCTCATAGCTTTCATTTATATTGACCTTTCTAACACACTGTCTTCCCACACTCTGTGGCATATGTAAAAAGTTCCCTCAAACTTCAGAATTACTTTTTTTTAAGGCAAGTTGAAAAATCAGAGAAAAAAGTTGAAAACAAAATTCTTACTTTTAAAAAAATAAATTTGAGAATGGAAAATACCAGTAATATAATTGAAAAGATTTTAAAATACAGTTTCCAAGTTGACAGTGGCCTTTTTGTGACAAATATTTGATTCATAAAACAAATGTTTTGCAGACTGTTGAGACACTGCTTTAATGTGAATAAAAAATGCAGGTCAAAACTGATAGTCTCTTGTGAAAAAAATATGCTTTTTTTTTTTAGTTTAGTTTGAAAAATATATTTGCTATGACTTTCCAAGTAAGGCTGTAGGTCTCAATTCTGTGACAAGTTACATATATTATGCCTAATTTTAAGCATTTTGAAAAACTGTGGTCTGAAGCAAGACTACTTTGACTGCATAACATTAGCTGTATACATAAATCTTGAAGACTGGAAACTTTCTTGCTATTAGATGAGAACTGTTGTTCAACTGCTGTTTTATCTTTTAATGATAAGATAGCATGGAATTTTTGCAAAAATAGGTCCCCTGAAAATCGTTTAAGTAATGGAATTACATTGCATTTTTTAGCCGTTGTATTTTCCTCATATTTCCAGCTGCATATGTTATACTTCATGTTTATTCCCTTCCAAATATTCTTCTGTAGTGTTGCTAGCACTGATTAAAAGGTAGACCTATATCTAAGTGAAATCCTATCATTTTGACTGTTTACCTGTTTTTTTATACACATACCTATATGTACATATTTACATATGTATTTTGCCTATAATATACTAATTATGGGTTTTCCCAAAATCTTATTACTAGTGCTTCCCATGTGAATATAAAATTTTATTGAAGGGACCTTGCTGTATTTCAAGGAGTGTTTCTTCTCTTTTCTTTCATTATCTGAAATCAGTGTGAGCATTGCAATCCATTTTAATTATACTAGTATTTCACCCTGAGTTTTATAGGAAGACCTGGCAGCAACAACTATAGTTAAGGTTGCCTAAGACTTTCCACTGTATAGATTCTGTACTTAAAAAGAGAGAGGAATAGAAATTGTACATAAGGGTACAATAAAACATGTCAAGATTAGCAAAGTTAATTTTATCTGTGTTACTTGAAAAACCAGAAGGATTTATTAGGGACTCTGACTTTATATTTTTAAATGCAATGTGTCTGAGACTGATATAATTTTAAATAATTATTGTTATGAAGTTCAGAAAATACTATAAAGATGGCAAAGACATTACTTCACAGTATTACTAAAGAAACAATTATAGAATTATCAGTATTTTAACCTGTATAATATTTTTAAAATATATGTTTTCTGGAAATGTTGAAGACATATATACCGTCTTTCTTGTTTCTTTTCCCAGACCGCTGTCTAAAGCTACTATTAATGACATGTTGCAGTACTACTGTGATTTATTAATGCAAGTTACTTTAATTATAACATCTTTAATACTGCTGAAGATGGTGAAGTATATATAATTATTTCTGTGAAAAAGAAAGGAATTATAAAACTCTAAATTACTGTTTTCTCTAATGTATTCCATTATTTCAAGTAGTGTTTTCCCCTTTTGCCCAGAATACTATTTATGAGCTTTGATTGCACCTATTTTTGTGTAAGCAGTGGAAGGTATGATTATTTTCCAAATATATATGTTTAGTTGTTTAGTAACTAAACTTAGTATAGGGTCTGATCTAAGCTAATAGACCAAGTGTGTGGTAGACATACCTTCACAATAAAAGATCCTGTGATCCTTTCATGAAAAGGTTGAAAGTCCTAGTATAAAGTTCATTGAAGTCAGCAGAATCTCTTTCCATAGGTGTATCCATTTGGCACTTGCAGAGCTGAAAAAGAGCTTTGCTATTTGTATAAATGTTGTGGGCAGTCTTGGTATATTTGCTAGTGAGGGATTCCTCAGTCTGTGACTACATCAAAAGAAACTGTTGGATCCACTCACAAAGGCACAGTAATAGTGGCACTAATAAAATCGCCGAAGGAACTATGGACAAAGCTGCTCTTTGGGGAACAGTCCCCACTTGGCACCATTCAGGCAGGAGCTCTTGGCTGAGTACATCCAGACAGGACCTCATGTCCATTACATAACCTTTTTCTAGAGAAGGGAAGGGTCTTGAGAGAACTTGAGGGAGCAGGTACTCTGCAATATCTGAATTGCACATGTCCAAGGAGGCATAAGCTATACCAAGAGCAAAAGGTTGAGATCTACAGACTGTCTCATGCTCACAAGGCTTAGGGAGTCTTCTATTCACATGGCATTTACAGTGTTTATGGGTCTCAGGTTCCTGCAGCTTAGGTGTACACTCTCTGTATCTGGTCTGTAATTGAGAGATTTAGTTGGAGCAGCCCAGGGCACAGCTAGAACACCTGTATGGTGCTGATTCTGGTCCTCAAGCTCTCTTTTATGTATTATAAAAGATGCTACAGTATTGGTCAGGATCCACAGGAAATCAGCTGTAATGTAATTTCTGAGGAAAGGAGACTGGTGAGACTAAACCATGTGTGATGGACATTTGTGCTGAGTGGCAGGAATATGTAAGGTTTTAAGATTCATCCCACTAAAAAGTGTACATATAGGTGTCTGCACCTGAATTTATCACCTGATGCTCTTGTCAGTGGGGGGAAGTGTGCATCTCTGTATCATTCCGAGCCAGGTGTTTAAAGTGGCTCAGTTGAATCTCAGCCAAAGAAATACCCATATGAGTCTTTCTGGCTTAAAGGGGAACCGAGATCATTTTTGTTCAGCTGTAAATATCTATACTGTAAACTCCTTTCCTTTACTGCTTATGATTGCTGCAGAAATTCTTGAAAAGGAATGCTTGCAGATCTGGATGTCAAACTTGCTGGGCACATATGCTCTCAGAGTTGGCAACAAAGGAGATGGGCAGACACAGTTTGATTATGGGGTGCCACCCTGATGACAGATGAAAGCAAGGATGTGTTACTTCAAGGTGCACGTGAGGGAAGAATGTCTTACTGCTGTTGCATGGGAGAAGTGATATCCTCCCTCCCTTCCTGCATGTGAACTTGTTACTAGGCTTATGAACATCTGTATTTGGGAGTACTGGAATTTACATCTTTTTTGTGTCTTGACTTGGGTGCAAATACTTAAATCCTCTGTCAGTTCAGACATTACTCCTATCATCTACTGCAGATAGAGCTTGGAGAGAGCTCACAAAGCTAAATGATCCAGTGTTCCAGAGGATACCTGCCTACTTGCCTGTGGTAGTCAAAGGCACTTAGGAGTTACCATGCTAGGTTGCCACTAAGATTAACTGGGTGGGGCTCAGTGAGAAGGGAGCGGGGGACTGATGACAGCAAGCTATTTATTGTTCTCCACAGCAGCAAGATAAACTGCCATTTTGACTCAGAGGACCTGAGGTCAGTCAGGAGCCTCCCACTCCATAAGCCTTGAGAAGCTCCAGGAAGCTGGCACCAGTGAAGGACAGAGGACCAGCAGAGCCTGTAGGTAATGCGCTGAAATCCAGAGACTATCTACAGTGTGATCTTACCCCAAAATCTACTCATGACAGCGGTCTGTTACACCTGATAACATGTCAGCACCCAAAATAGCCCACTGCTCTTACCAGATATGGATGGACGAACTGGAAGGCAAGCTTGAAGAATAAGTATTTCATTATTATACTGAATAAATTGTAGCCTAGCAGTTGTTGTTACAGATTAAGTAGGATCTAAATAACTTAACACCTATGGGATCTCTGCCTATTATTTTCTTCTTCTTCTTTTAGTCTACTGTCCTCCTTAATCTCTTTCTATATAATCTCTGTTTTATTATAAGTGATACAGTGTGCATTCAGCAACTAGGTTTACTTGCTGATCACCAGAAACTCAGCTACCACTGGTAGTTGGGAAGGTAACGGAATTCCAGCAGAGAGAGCAACAGAAGACTCTGCAGCTCTGAAAGGATAGGGTAGTATGCAGTACAGCATCTGTGGAGGGTCACTAGAGGTTGATTACTGTCTTTTTTGTATCATGGAATGCATTAGGCTGAAATGACTTGTCTAAGATCTTAAGGCAGTGACAGAGCTGGAAATAATCCCTGAAGGCAAATGCTGTATGTAACATATTTTTTGCAATTATTCCTTTATTTGGATGGTTTCTGTTAGATTATTGGAAATTAAAAGAATAAAATAAAATTTCTGCATTAATGAACTTTTAGCATCCACGTTTGATTTTAAATCCAAGGATGTGTCTGTCATGTCACTACTCATCCACTTTCTTAAATCCACCTTACATGTAATTTTTAAATTTTCCTGGCTACAACTCTGCTGATTTCAATTTGTTGTAACTTATATTCTGAAGTCATGGGACAGACTGTGGTCCAATAAAAGCAAGTAACAAGAAGATGTAAGAAAGTAATGGCTTAAGCATGGTGGGAACCGCTACCATTAACTTTATGGCTTGTTTAGTTCACCTCATTCCTTTGTTCATAATGATACAAGTCAAAAGTCCCTTATATTCCCTAAGATTCTGAGGCAATCTAATCTCTAAGATTTTAATCTTCTTGAAGTCACTGGCAAAACTATTCTAGACTTCAGTCCAGAATTTATCTTTTGTACTAGAGCCTAAAACTTAACCCACCTTTTTCATCATCTTCATCCTCTAGTCTTAGAAACAGCTTAGCCTGAAAAAATAAAGAATGTTCTACAGAAATGAGTTTAGACATTAAAATCATCTGTCCTGCCTTCTCCTGTGCATCCTGGAGTTACAATATTGATACTGTACAAAACACAATCCTATTGTCATAAAGGTAATAATATTGTCTGTTAGGCTTGTGAATACAAAGTGAGGGTTTATGCTTGTCTCCTAGCAAATCAGAGGAATGGTGAGATGTTTACTCACAAAAGGTATCTTGCCTGGTTTCTCCGTACTTGATACTACACTGGCAGTTATGAAAGTAGAAATTATTGCTGTGTTTTTACACAAAAAGAGAAATTCTGCAAGAGAAAATTTAATGCAATTTGGACCATTTGGTAGTCTTCAGAATCTGCCATATTTTCCTTGCCACCCAAATTATTCTAAATTATGAGTAGTTTTGCCCAAATTATTCTAAATTATGAGTAGTTTTGCAAAGCTGTTAGTATTATTTTCTCAGCTCACCCAAAGTTTTTGCAAGACATTATCTATGATGAATCACAACATCTTTTATTCATATAGTTATAAGTGCATTAAAGCTGTCAGGTATAATTTGCCACTTTTTCTCCTTTAGATTCAGCATGCTTTCTGAAAAGAAGCTAATTTAATAACTAGGGGATCTAAGTGTTATAATCAAATTTAATGTATTTGCCCAACTTGAATTTCAAATGGGATAACATTAAAAATGTGCCTGAAGAGGAAAGAGCAGAATTGCCAATGGGCATTAAATTAACAGCCTGAAAAATATCTAACAACGTTGTGATCAAGACTGTTATGATGATGAGAGAAGAAGAGGAATTCTACTTGTCTTTATCTGTAGCTTTTACATGTTGTGCAAACTGAAACAAAAGTTAGAACCTCAACCCAAAGCTTCAATTCAGGGGAGTGTTCTCTTTTTAGTTTTTTTTTTGTGACTTACAGTGCGCCTATATAACACAGCACTGCAGCTCTGCCTACAAATCTCTGAATCACTGCTAGAGAAGTAGATGCTGCTGTTTTTGTGCGTATATGAGCAGTTGCCACTGTACACTGTGTACCAGATGTAATCCCATAAATTCTGCATCCGCCAAATTTCTGCTGAATTCTGGATAAGGTTTGTGCTTGGAAGGCTTCTGGATCAAGGTTTCACATCAGAAAGAGCTCAATAAAAGGCCTGTTCAAAAACAAACAGAAGCCCAACAAAAGCAAATCTTTTCCTGTTGCTCATATTATTCTTCTCCTCTGAGTCTTGGTCCTCTAACCCTCTTAACTAACTTTGTGGCACAGATTGTATTTTATTTACAGATATAGGTGAAGACAGCCTGTTATTTTGTGATCACATTAGTTTCATTTGTACTGTGGAGATTTTTAACTCTCAAAAATGCTGCCAGGTTTTGTGTACACAATTTAAGCTTACGCAGTTTTTGTTTTTCCAAAGGACTTCTACAGACTTTCAGATATTTAAAATATGAAGTTGTGGTTCTCTTTGATTCATCATCTATTAAAGAATGTTGGCTGTACTAAAACTGGTAAAGGGGTTAAACAAAAATAAAAAAGAAATATTCCAGAGAATCAAAATATCGTAGAGTATTCCTATCCTGAAGGTACGTTGCCACTTAGTAAACACTGAGAATAATGGCGCCACAAATACAAACAAAGAAAATTTAAAACAATCTCTGGCTTAATTGAAGGGAGAACTTGAGGTCTGAGCACTTTGCACAAAGGGGATTGTCTCTGTATGGATGTGGTACATCATTGACAGGACACAGTAAGTCGACTGTTAATCTGGCTCTGTTGTAGCTCTAACCCTCCACAGCTGAGAATGTTCATATCAGGAGGGGGAGGAGGAGGATATATTAACTCCTCGCATTTCAGATGATGCGTGTGCTACAATGTAGAGCCCTTGGTGCTGAAGGTAGTTTGGCAAAGAGGTTGTGGCACAGGGGCCATAGCTGATACAAAGATACAGGGTCTCGCTCTAAAATTCCGTATTCTTTCAGTCTCTCTTTTACATACATAGTTCTTTGAAGAATCTCATAGTTTGAGGAAATAATTTGATAATAAAGTTGAAGAGAATCAGATTGTTACACAAGAAGAACTAAATGAACTTTTAGTACACGGGTGGGAACAAGATGAAATGTAATACCCAGTGCAAGGTCACTGGGTATTATTATTAAGAGCAAAATGCTAGAATTCTGCATTAAATGCTCAGTGATTCAGAGCTTGAGGACTCTATACATGAATAAGTATTTCTTGCTTCACTCATCAAACAGCCACACCAAAGCATGACTAAGATGAAAGGCAAGGCTGTGGTGGAATGTGGAGCTGATGAGATACCTCCACACTGAGAGCAGAACTGGAGAGATCAAAGATGATTGAACTGAGTTGACTGCACCTTCCTGAAAAGGTAAAGAAGCAGGGAAGTCTAAGAACTTCTCAATAATTATAAGCAATCAGAGGGGAAAAAACAAACTCCAGAAAACAAGACATAAAACCAGCTCACATGACGTTGCAATCTCAGCTTATGTTGTCAGCAAAATGAGATTGGATGAATTTCTGCAGACTCAACAGTAATTGCCATGCGGCAGCAGTTATACTATTGAAATGCTGGAACTGAAGGGAACCAGCTAGGCTGTAGCGACTGGGAACAGATGTCCTCCGAAGAGCATGAGACAGCATTCTGCGATATGAGAGAAATCCTTGCCTGTCAGTCTAAACTGGTGATTTGTTTGGTGGACTGGAACAAATATCTCTCATGAGATAGGACCTTTTTCTCAATAGATACCCAGTCTGGTTCTCAGTGAAGTCAGAACAGTCTTTTTTGGAAAGGCAGCCTAATGGATATTAATTTTCAGCAGTTAGAGGTATTCTAAATATCAGCATTAGAACTTGCAGAGGTGCCTGCATTTGTGAATATATTCAAGAAGGAGTTCAATGTCAGGAACAGTTCCTCTCCAGCTTGGTGTGAATTAAGGTTTTGTAATAATCTGGACATATCTGACCTTGAATTGAGCAGTTTATATTCCCTGTTGAATTAAGACAGGTTAAGCTCATGTGGTTCTATACAATTGAGCAGTTTCAACTGGAGCCACTTGTGTGAATCTTGCCTCAGGAGATTTGAGGTTGCTGCCTAATATTTTTGGCTAGTGGTCTGAACTAGGATTTGCATTTGCAGCCTGACTAGGGTGGCTGAAGTCCTGAGGGCCAAAGTAGCCATGCTCAGCCCTGAGTCCCTGAACACACAATAGCTGCAAGCTGTATGCCAGTGCTGCCCAGCTAAAGTGAAGGGGAGCAGTCAGACTGCTCTGTGTTTAACAGGAAAAGAAGTAACGACTGTGATCTCTGTGCTTAAACGCTGTTTAAAAGATGCAAAAAATACCATTTTACCTTCTACTCAGGAATAGTTTAAGAACTACTCTTGACAGGAATTGCTAGGAAGGTCAGTTACAGGCAGAATTTAGTATTGAACTTTGAAATGTTCTTTGACTCATGGTGTATATTGCATGCTATCTTGTTGCCTGCACCAGCTTTTTTTCTCAGTTTGCTTAAGAAGAATCATGTAAATAAAAAGGTACCACGAATAAAAATGTACCATGCTTATTAGTGTTCTTGGCAGCTCATATCTGTTATCCATAACCTGGCGGGATTACCCATGTGACTACCCAAATACTCTAAAACAAAGATCATAGCTGGATATCCTATGAAATAGGAAACCATTAGTGATTTCTGTGTACCCTATGAAATAGGAAACTTGTAGTGATTTAAACTGAGTTGACACAGTTTTCACATAGAAGAGCTAAGGAGGTATGAAGTGATGTAAAGCGAGTATTTTAAATTTCCATGTGAAAAAGTACCACAGATTAATGGAAGTGTAATCTCACCACATAAAGATCAGGACAGGAATTTAAAACAGCCAGGAGCTTAAAATCAGGCACTGAAATCCTTATCCTTACTTAGGTCATAAGTAAATAAATAAAGACATTGAAGAGTCACATCAACTCCATGCAAGGCTATAGATTTGGCGAAGAGTGGCTGGGAAGCTCCCTGGTGGAAAAGGACCTGGCGATGCTGGTTGACAGCATTGAGGTGCTGGAGCGTGTCCAGATGTGGTGGTTTAGTTTTCTTGGTTTTGGTCTAGGCCTTCCCTGGTAACAAGGTTATAACTAAGGAAGTATTCCACACCATTCCTTCACGTAATCAGGTGTATATAAGATGGGGAGGAAAGTTCCCTCCCTCTCTCTCTTTCTTTTGGGTGTTTGGAGGACAGCAGGTCTCTGTGTATCGGCTTCGCTCTTATCTATGTGAGCTGAGGCCTAATCTGAGAGCTGTTGTCCCAGCTGCAGGGAGATGGAGAAACTGCTTCTCTTGAGGGGAATTTGGTGAGAATTTGTTGTGTTAGTTACTTATTGAGCTTTTCCCTGAGTTTATGAGTGTGTGTATCTGTTTTGTTTTGTTTTTACCCATTTTTGTCCCTCTTCCCTTTTCCCTTTCCCCCTTTTCCCTTTTGGGGTTGTTTGGAGTTCTTAAGGGCAACGGAGCTGGGGAAGGATCTGGAGCACAAGTCTGATGAAGAGTGGCTGAGGCAGCTGGGGGTGTTTATCCTTGAGAAGAGGAGGCTCAGAGGGGACCTTATCACTTTCTCAACTGAAAGGACGTTGTAGCCAGGTGCCTATTGGCCTGTTCTCCCAGGCAACAAGTGACAGGATGAGACTAAATGGCCTTAAGTTGCACCAGGGGAGGTTTAGGTTGGTTATTAGGAAAAAATTCTTCATGGGTTGTCAGGCATTGGAACAGGCTGTCCAGGGAAGTGGTGGAGTTGCCAACCCTGAAGGTATTTAAAAGTTGTGTGGGTGTGGCTCTTAGGCACATGGTTTAGTGGTGGTGGACATGGCAGTACTGGGTTAGTGGTTGGACTCTATAATCTTTGGGGTCTTTTCCAACCTAAACAATTCTGAGATTCTATGAAGAGATCTTAATAGACCTAATTTTCTCCATGTACTTTCTGCAGTTCACTTACTGAGCACTCATGGGAGATGTCTTCAGAGGTTTTGAAAGTAATTGCACAAAAGAGACACCAAGGACAGATCTGAGACTCTTAGCCTTTCAGTCTTAATTTAGGCTCTCTTTTTTGAATATTTGCCCTTATAGAATGCATAATTTAAAATTGTTTCAGTCATGGAAGTTATTTGACTCTCTGTTCTTGAAGAGAGACTCCACTTTTAAAACATCATTATAAATGACCTCCTCTTTTCAAAGCACATTACCAGTATGGTTATTTTTCAAGTGTGGCATTTGTATGTCTTAGAGATTTAGTCTTGCTTTTCACAAATGCTAAGAAGTAAGCTTCCTTCTCACTGTTAATAGGCAATGCTAGTGCCTTAACTTTTTAGTGGCTTTGAAATAAAATTTCAAAGTGAATTCGAAGTGTTTCATAGACTTTGCGTTATACAGGCTTTGCTTAAACCCAAGGAAAATTGCACGATTTGCTCTTGCTGTCTGAATACTGCACAAAGGTGTTTAAAATGACTAGACAAAAAATTATGAAAGCAGCATATGACTTAAATTATAAATAAAAAATGGCGATTATTGGACCAAAATCTGTACGCAGGAAAAATTTAGTGACAGTCAAATCTACAGAGATTACTCAGGAACATTTACTAAGCCCTCTGTCCTCACACTTTTACAGCCAAGAGTGGAGCATTTTGAGCAGCTGGACTGCAAACAGTCCTTCAAAAAATTCGCTGTGTGACCGTGTAAATGTTTAAGCAATCCTAGATCTTTTACTCATCTTCCTGTGCTTGGTGTACCTGGGTTTTGCTTTCATCTATCCTTGTATAGTGCCTTCCACAGTTTTCTAATTATGTAAGCTGTGACCAAGAATGGCCCACAAATGCTGAGTGTTTGCAATGATGAACTATAGGAGGATTTTTTTACCTGAGAGAATAAAAGATTCAAATGTGCTTCTCAGAGCTCCAGCAATGGAGTGGTGCTGTGACAGCTTACCTAAGCAGGGAGTTTGATCCATTTTTTTTTGAGTAATGAGGTTTGCAGTGTCATCACCGTTACTCCACTGGCAAACACAACCAGAGAACATCTCTCCAGAGAAGGGAGCAAACTTGAAAGCTCTATATCAGAGCTCTTCTTAGCAGAGCTCCCCCATCAGAGCATCAGAACCAAGTTCCCAGATACAGAGCTGGAACACTCAGATGATTGCAAGAATACAAGGTATGAATTCCAGAAAGTTCAAGCAAATTCCTTCTGCTTGTTCATATCAAGATTTATACAAATAGCATAACACAAGACTTGGCAAGATAATTTTCCTTCAGTTTTGCCATGTATTTCTTCACAAGCCTGTCCCCCATTAAAAAAAGCAGGATACCTAATACTAGATGTCTGCCTGATGTCTCAACATTTGCATGCATACTTCTGTTGGCTGCAGTGCTACTGCAGTAAGGGCAAGGTAGTCACAGCCAATTTGTCTGCATCTGCAGAAGTGAGTTCTCAGTGCTTGGTTTTGCTATAAAGTCAGTCCCTGAGAATCCCTGACAGTAATTGTAATTCTCCTCCTCAAACCTAGAGCAATATTTAAAGCGGAGGAAGCACAGGAACCTCCTGAACAGTTTCTTTCCCCATCGCCTGTCAGTGATTTCACTGCAATGCCTAGAAAAAGCAAAGTAGTTCAGACGGCATCTATTTCTGGCGTGAAATCCTAGTTGTGGATTCCCAGGGCTGATGTGTTTTTCAGACCCTCTGATGAATTTCTAAGCTCTCTTGGAATAACAGCTTCTGGGAGGGGACTGGAATTCCTATGGTGGATTTCAGGTTCGCAGACTTTGATGAAATCTAAACAACAGGGTGGGAAAGCTGTTTTTTGTCAAGAGCAGCTATGAAGGCAGAGAAGCAAATTCTTGTCAGTAAAGAGCTTTTCATCTCCTTGTCCCATTTTTCTGAGAAATGAAGGGCAGGATGTGGAAACCCAGTATGAATTTTGAGGGGTGGGAGCAGAGGAATGGGGATTCTTTTCTGTTCTGCTCCTCTGCAGGGAGGAGATATCCCAGGTAGGGATAAAAATACAGCTGTGTACTCAGAAGTGTGTTGGTGACCCTCATAAAAGCAATGCCTTGAGAGCCAGAGAGAGGAAGGGAGAGTCACACTGAGGGCTGTGTAATAGCTTGGAACCACTATTGTTAGTTTCTTTTTCTGGAAAGCCTGATTTTCACTTACTTTAAACCTAGAAGAGACTGCTGTTGCTGTTTATTAACTCCCTGTATAACAGCAAACATGGACTGCAGCTGTTCATGGCAAAGATCTGGAGGAGGAGAACTCCTTATCTGAAACACTTCAGTAGTTGCTGCATCACAGGCATTTCCAATTCTTCACCAGCACATGGGACAATATATAAAATACTTCTGGTGACTCACAACAGCATGTGAAAACATTACACTGATGACAATTTGTTCAGTGCAGTCTCTTCTCTCCCCCTTCACCTTTTGCTCAGTTTCTTTGTAAACTTATTCAGATTGGGCAAACAGAAATAGCTTAAACAAAAGATGGCAGTCCTCTATGAGGAATGGCTTAGTAATCTTACAGTCCCTCAGGTCCCCACAACTACTGACTTCTCCAGAGCAGTCCCTTTCCTCCCTGTGCAAGGGGAAGGGTCTCCAGTCTTTCTGTAAAAGCAGTAAGTTCAGAAGAAACAAGCAAGATTCTAGTCAGAGATGCTTTTGTCTTGGCCAGCCAAAAGGAAAACATTAGTACATACCCAGGGTAATTATTTAAAGCAAATGGTTATATTATTTTCTGTCCCTTCACATCACTGAATCAGAGTGCAGTTGCATACTGTTGAGTTACTGGTGAAATAGCAACAGAATGATTAAGAAAATCATCAGGCAAAACCACGCAAAATATGTTAGTTATCAACAAAGTAATTGGATAGCATTTAAGTGAATAAAACAGACATAGGCATGCAGAGGATTATAATAACTGTAGCAGTGAGCAGAGGTTTCCAAGTGACTACATTCCAAGTGACCCAACTATATTCACTATTGGCAAACAAGGACTACTTTGTCATCACTACTATACCTCAAGGAACCACAACGAGAGGGGACAGTCACTCAAGAGGTATCAGTGTTTCCCAAAGAATAGAAAATTATAAATGAGAGAGGAGAAAAACTTTGGAAGGGAAGAAAACAAACTCACATTCTAGATTCTGTTAGGTGGCTAAAAATTGTATTTCATGAGAAGGATAACTTTTAAGCCTGTTGTAGTTAGGTAATTACAATGACAGTTTAGAGTGAAAATGCAATATATAAAACTGAAAATGTTAGAAATGGGGAGGGAGAAAAAGTATAAAATTTATTTACAAAATGGTAAGAGTGATAATGTGATGAAGTCAAGATGAAGACTGCAGGAAGAAAGTCAGTCACTGACAGTATTTAGAAGAAATGCGAGTTTTCTAAAACGTTTATACAGCAAGAATTCCTGGTGATGGTGTAAGATCTTTTGTTAGATGGAGATAGTACATTTAAAATAATGTATGAAAGGATTTGAATTTGGGAAGGAAGAAGATGATGGCAACGGGGATACTGAAATATTTTCTAATTCATTAGCAGAAAAGAAGAATTCTTAGTAAACACAGGCTAGACAACTTAAAGAACTGATCTTCTTATGGCGTGTCAGAACATCCCAAGTGAACAAAGATGTCCTCCCTTTCCCAAGCACAGCCTCCAGCATCACTTCCACCCGACTCAGCCGTGGGCTTACTGCAGAGCTGCCTCCAGGTCTCTGCGTGGCAAGGCTATGCCCAGGGCTCCCTTGTCCTCACAGACTTCTCCCTTCCTCAGCAGCAGCAGCAGCAGCGGGCATAGGATGCCTGGCCAGCAACTGGGATGCCTGTCCAGCAACTGGGATGCCTAGCCCTGTGCTCCCCCTTGGCTCCCCACCCGTTGCTCAGCTCGTCCCAGCTATGGGAACATGGTCAGCCACCAATGACCGGCTGAAGGGATCGCGAAAGACGTGTTGTGCCACTGACTGCCCCATTATGGCCTTGCTCGTCAGCTCTTCGTGCTGCTGGTCGGGCCGGTGNCGCCGCGCCCGGCCCCGCTCCCGCCCCCGGGGGCAGCCCCGGCGTGCCCGCTGCAGCCCCGGCTCCGGACGAGACGGGAAAAAATTTTCTGGATGGCCACGGTGCCGTAGGGGGAGAGGTAATCACTTCCGTCGGGGAAGCTATCAAGGCCTTTGGCCATTCCAGAAAGCGGACATGGACCACCACACGGGGCTGGCAAGGACCTTCTTCGATCGGGGCGACGGCACGCCGGGCTGTTGCTGTGCCTGTCGCAGTGGGGGCACACACACATCTCCTGCCGAGCTGGGCAGGTGCCGAGAGGCACCTTCTCCCTGCCCCGGAAAGGTGACGATGAGCTGGTTGCTGGCTGCAGCTCCAGTCTAGCCCTGGTAAGTAGCACCCAGCTGTGGTCAAGCCTTGGTTGGTGTATGAATGCCGCCTCGTCCTTCAGTTGGTGAACTATCTACAAAGGAAATGTTCAGCCAAAAGGAGAGCCTCAGGGATGTCCTGCAGCCCGCTGGCAAACCCTGCCGAGCCTGCATCCGCAGATGAGCACTGGGAGCATGAAAAAGGCAGAAACCTCTGATTAGACACGGTGTGTGCTTGGGCAGGAAAGGTACACGAGGCAAAGCACTGGCAGTGGCAAACATGTTCTCACAGTGAGTACTTCTGTGAGCCATGCCACACAAATTGATTGCCACGCAGAGACCTCTGCGGTCACCCACACAACATGGCAACTACGATTTCCTCCCCTTTTCTCCTTCCAATCAGTGGCACTTTGGCTCTTGACCTGGAGGGACTTGCAACACCATGGACAATCAATTCATTACTAAAGCAGCAGATACAAGCCGTGTACAAATAAACACATCACGGAAATTTCAAACATATTTGGCAGCTTTCATGCTTACATCACCCTATCTACCCTCAAGTATGACCAACAAGGACACACATTCCAAAACACTGTGTTAAAGCACTCACCTGTATCTGACTGATAATGGTATTATTACTTTTGTGCTTAAATTAAGGTAACTTAAAACATGGACCATGATAACTCCCTCCCAAGGATGGTCACAAAAATCATATTCTGCCAATGCTTATTTATACGAATTCACTAAATCCTGTACACAGCAAAACACCGTAACAGCATGAAAAACCCATGTCAGATATCCCACTGTTTCTGTGTATCACATGTTGACACTGATATTTTTTTTGAGTTTTCTATCTAAACTGCATGTTTTACACACCATAGATGTGAAAATTTGGTGAACTGGGAACATGCCCTTTCTTGTTGTCTTCTGGAATTCCAGTAGGAATCTTTTTGATCATAAATACTGCTATTTTTTCTACAGTGAGAAAGCAAGTACATTCCTCTAACTCAAGTTTTGTAAACTTGTAGGCATTTCTTATGTTAACCCAGTTAACCTGACTCACATGGCTTTTTGTTTGGGTTTTTTGTTTGTTTGTTTTGTTTTGTTGTTTGGTATTTTTGTTTTCACAAACATTGTGTCTATTTCCAAGCAATCTAATGTTTCACAATCATGACTTTCAGTAATTTTTCATTGCTGAGGTGACTTGAGTTTTCTTTGGAGTGTGAATTTGTGTAGCTATATTAATAGTTTGGTGCTCTCACCACCCATTCTGGGGAAATTCTTAATCACATGTATAATGTAGCAGGTGGGATCCATCCAGTCCTATCTAGACCTCTGTCATGTACAAGTCTACATCTAATATAGGCTCTCTTCATACACGAGGAAGAATTAAGCATCTTTAGAGCATGAGTCATGTCATCCTAAAGTAGACGCCTGGAATAGGTCAGATGATTTGTGCCCTAAAATTGCTCCTATTTATCTACGTTAAAGAACAAGTAGTTTATATCTTGATATCTCTATTCTAGCAGCCTCAAGTGAGATGAGATTAACTAATAGTCTCATATCCAGGTTTATATCATGCCTCAAAATAGCCTGAAAATCCTTATTTGTCAAGAAAACTGAAAACACCATTACTTTTTATATTATTATTCATTTATAAAAAAGCAGCTTTTAAAAGTTTTCTACCTCAAGACATTCTAGTAAAAATGGCAAATGACGTGTTTCACAGGAAAGTCATAACACCACTCTTTTTAATAATATAAGTCTTTCTTTCTGCAAGGTTGGAAAATAAATTAGTTAGATACATTGAATGCCCAGAATAAGATCCTGTATTCTTGGTGAAAATATGCAATTTGGGGGAATGAAAAAAAACACACCACATAAACCAAGAATAAACCCCATTTTTTTTTATGACAGGCTGATTTATTTTTTAAATGACACTCAAAAATTGATATGTGAAAAGATAATTTAAATGTGAGCGGCGTGGCAGAGTACAGGTGAAACAGTTTTATTTTAAAAAAGGCATAGTATCTAAAACTTGACAGAGGTGTCACATTAGTGTGGTACATGTGAGGACAATGTGTGCCAGGAACTCCTCAAGAAATGCAGGATCCTTCTGACCAGCTCTGCTCTCAGGAGTTAAAATCCTGCATAAAGCTGATGAGTAAGCTCTTGATGACTCACTGTGGCAGATGCAGTCTTAAATTCCAGGAGGGTATAAGGGAAGTGGGTGTGAATCTCGAGTAGAGGGAAGCTAGGGATGTTCCTGCCTCAGTGTTTTGGGGATAAAAGTGTAGGTTTTTAATGCAGCCCCAGCTATCAGCAATGCCAAACTTCTGTAAGGAGTAAGTTTGACATTACACATCACACATACATTTTATGTGAAGCAGGGTTGGAACACCACCTACTCACAGATGGGTATAATTTTGGGGATGTCCTGCATAATTCATGTGTGGCTTTGATACTTATGAGTAATTCAGACATCAAAGCCTCAACTTAGATAACACTTTTATAACACTAAACTTCCTATAGCAAATAACCTGTGGGCTTTCATTTAAGGGCCTTTTTTAAAAAAAAGGCGACTATACCAATACCTTCTTTACTTTCAGATATTTTTCATAAGGTATGTTGGTGTGAAGCGCAAGATAGAAAATACTATGAAGTCTGAACTAGAGAAAAAAAAATTAAATTCCATATAATACTCTTCACGGCAACCAGAAATGTAAATTTTAAAATACTGAAAAGGAGCTGGAGGCCTCTTTCCCTGGTGCTTCTAGATGGAGAGCACACCAGATACTAGGCCCTTTGGTCACTCGGCAATATTCCCTCTGCCTTGCCAGTGGCACAAACCTTCACTTTTCAGCAGTCCAATTTCCTAACAAGCAAGTTTATGTTCTCTTCCAAGTTACCCATTATGCATGGAAAAATCTCTCCATTAATAACCGTAAAGCTCCTTTATTGTTCTCCTTCAAATCGCCTTAAAACTTCCTTCTGACACCAAACACTTGTCATTGGCCAGGCCTGTTGCTTTTTATTCTCAAGGCTGTTTTTCCCTTATCCATCCCCCATGGGTCTGCACTATACACCTGTTGTCTTTCATCATGGGTTAAGATCATAAGCTCTTTGGGCATAGACCATCTCTCTTATTACATGTGTCTACAGTATCCGACACAATGGGACTGTGAGCCCTGAATGGGGCCTCTGGGTACTGCCATGATCCAGTTGATAAAGAATAATGATTTTTGACATGGTGAGTTCTGCAGTTTTCCCCAAGTCATTCTGCAGTTGTTCACGCTGATATAACCACTGTGTGTGTGAGAGCAGTGTCCTTAAACCCGATATACAGGGTAAATGCTTCGAAACTATTTGCCAGAGAGCAAATGACTTTTCTGCTTTGATGTTAGGGGGTTTTCTGCTCTTGCACATAGAAATGCATGGACTGACACACAGCAACTGTTTCTTTTTGTGGGTTTGTACAGAACTAGAGTGATGTGACCCTGCTCTGAAGCTTCTGCATCCCTCAAATTGCAGTAAAGTCTGATAGAGTCAAATAGAAGGGGGGTGGCTCATGCACCACTGGTGTGTCTCAGTTCCCTGAAGGTCCATGGGGATTCAGAACACAGCCTTTTCCTGCTGCAGTTTCCCTGCTAGACATGGAAACTCATCTTTCTCCCTTCTCTTGTGTTTAGTCACACTGGCAAGTGGAGGGATGCAGAAAGGCTGCACCAGTCAGAGCTGGACTGCTGGCTTTTGTGGTGGGAAGGCAAGGAGAACCACCCCCTCCACTGCATGCCCATCGAGTAGGAGGACATGCAGAGTCGATTATTTTTAATTAACCCCCTTGCAAAATTCTCCTTCTCTAGAGTTTTGTTTCCAGGCTCCACCAACGACCTTCCTGGACCCTGCTACCTCAGTGGTGCATATCATCATTCACACCATGCAATCTCTCCCCTCAACCCCCAAGATATTATGTTTCTTCTCCTTTTCTCCCTGCCCCTCTCTCTCCCCTATATTCCCAAAAGAGCCTGTCTTCAGGTTTTGCTCTCAATTCAAGGGGCTGCCGGAGCGTCCTCTCCCTCGTTCAGGGCTCTGCATTGTGCCTGGTCCTTGAGCTCTTCTCAAGAACCCTTCTTTCTGCAAAGGCTGGAGACTCTCTGTCCCTTTTCTGATTAACACAGCTATTTTCGAAGGGCAAAACCACAATAACACCAATCCTCGGCATCATAAGAGGAAACAGAAACCCTTTCTCTCCTTGTCGGGTCTCTCCCGACAGTTTTAAATAACTTTTCTCTTTTTTTTTTGAGTGTGTGGGGTGGGAATGAGAACACGTACTTCGCATCGCACCCCCGTCTGCCCCCATGCCACCTCCTGGCAGTCTCTTCCTTCCCTCCACCGCGTTCTTAAAAACTGGGGCCGAGCTCGGGCGCGGGCAGCCCCGGTTCGCCCCCGGAGCGTTCCGGGCGGTGGCAGGGCCCCGGCTCGTATCCGCACCGGCATCCCCGAAACTGCCCCCTCTCCGGCAGCTCAGGGGCAGAGCGGCAGTGCTGCGGGCTGCCGGGGCGGGGGACCAGAGTCGAGAAAGGAAAAAAATGCGGCGTGGGCGAGAACGATCCCCCAGCCCCGACCCAGCCCCCGAACTTCACGCACCCCGCCGGAGCTGAGTTTGAACCCCTCCTGGGACAGCGGCAGCCCGGTTACCTGCGGCAGAGCGGGCCGGGGCTGCGGTGCGGTGCGGTGCGGCCTCGCCTCCGCCTCCCCTGCGGCGGGGCCGGGCCCCGGGCCGGTCTTGGGCTGGGCAGGCAGGGCGCTGCCCGCCCCGCTCCCCCCGCCAATGTCACGGGGGACTCGGGCTATGCGGGCATCTTCCGAAGAGCCCGCTTCCCGCAGCGGGCGGGCGCGGTATATTTAGCATCGCGTCGCTTTATTCCTCCCCCAAAGTTTCGCCCACTTATTTATTTATTTGCCGGCGAGCGCCGCGCTGCCGCAGAGCGGCAAGAGCCGCTCCGCGCCGTGCCGAGCGCTGGAAGCGGCTCGGTATTGCAGCAGGTAGGGCTGAGCGCTAGGACCTCGGAGAATCCTTCCAGCAGCAATAAGGACTACCTTAAACCCAGCCCAATGCCTCTTCCTGCGCCACTCTGCGTGCTGGATGGAGATCCACAGTCAAGAGCTGCAGCTCAGTGCTGGAGTACAACATTTCACAGGGAGCCCTGCAGAAGCAACACCTGTTTCGAGCCAGCCAAGAAAGACACAAGCACTTGTATGTTGCTGCTTTGCTTGTGGATCGTCAATAATCCTAAACCAGTGGACATCTGCTGAGCCTCCTGAGAATTCTGGATAATAGATTTGGACGTCAAAAGTTTTTTTTTTCCTTTTTCTTTTTTCCTTTTTTTTTTTTTTTTGGATTTATCTCAGCCAACAACGTGAGATTTCCCCCCTCCCCCTTTGCAGGATTCATGCTGATGTATGCAGTCTGTTATAGAGTAAAAACAGCGCATGCCTTTCTGGAATCAGAATCCATAAATCCTGACGTAGCCTGTGCATCTTAAAAAAAAAAAAAATCCCTATAACGCCTAGGTATTTAAGTTGCTATGGTCATTCTTATCTTAAACCAAATGGAGAAACTACGGATTTTTTTCTTTATTACAGTTGGATGGGCTGAAGACCGTATTGCTTGCTAAGAGCTGGGGATATATGCATTTATATAGATATACACATCTATATGTTTATAAATATGTCAGTGTGTGAGTATAAAGTGGTGGTTTCTTAGACTAACTGGTTTGACCTTGAACCTGTACCAGTCAAAACAGAATATTACTTTTATTTATGCATTTAATGGATTGAAGAAAGAACATTTTCTCTGTAACTGCGCTAGGGAGGGGAGAGGAGTGGAATATACCTAATCTTATATCTCCTGGGTTTGGCACCATCATTATTGTTTATTCTCATTCTCTAAAAGCAGAATCTTCTGATGGCTCCCTTAGGTGAAGTTGGGAACTATTTCGGTGTGCAGGATGCAGTACCCTTTGGGAATGTGCCCGTTTTGCCGGTGGATAGTCCGGTTTTGTTAAGTGACCACCTGGGTCAGTCTGAGGCAGGTGGGCTACCCAGGGGGCCTGCGGTCACGGACTTGGACCATTTAAAGGGGATCCTCAGGCGGAGGCAGCTATACTGCAGGACTGGATTTCATTTAGAAATCTTCCCCAATGGTACTATCCAGGGAACCAGGCAAGACCACAGCAGATTTGGTAGGTATTATCCTTAACCCTTTAGTGGTCATGTGATGAAATAATGGGGCAGAACTGCGGGCGGGGGGAC